>VUQK01018160.1:10986-24444 GCA_015106715.1 Bujurquina vittata | reverse complement strand
GGAAAATACAAAAAAAAAAATATAAAAATGGGGGGAGGGAATGGGCCAAAAAAAAAAAAAAAAGTGAAATAGCAGCCCATGTAGAAATATTTATTACTCTGAAATAAAGTTTTCAGTGTGTGTAATTAATATGTTTTCCTTTTTTCTCTTCTTCAGGTTCTAGTCAGTTGTTTTGTGAGTTGATGTCAGTGATATTAACAAATATAAACAGATATAACAAACATATTTTTAGTATTTAAAACGTCTGCTGAGATTTTATTAGCCTCAATTTCTTTGATTGTGTGGTATTTACGGTTTTGCATCATGGCTAATTAATTACAATATTATAGCATTGAGGTTATTTTTTTATGCAATGGAATGAATAATGATACTGTGTAGCCTACATTTGTTAGCTGGGGGGGGAAATCCAAAAAGAAAAATCACCAGAACATATACTCAGTCAATAGATACAACAAAGAAGCAATGATCCACATGATTTTATTTAAGAATCAGACCACATAGTTAAGTGAGCTTCCTTAAGTCATTCATCAAAACTATAAAATAACTTAATAAAGAAAATCTCTGAATGCAGAGATAATGAAGTCACAATAAACAGAAAAGGCAGCTTAACATTGCTTTACAAATTAAAGAAAGTGGATAAAATAAGATGGGTGGGTTAATGCCCTACAGCATCCCCGTTTGCCCCCCCCTCTACTCCACTGAAGGGTTTAGGTGTATTTGAGAGCATATGTTCAGGTTCAGCAAATATTTCTTTATCCCAGTTTTAATGCTGTAACCAGAGCGATTGCCTGCTTGAGAGATAGGCTGCCCCACTTTGAAGTGTATAAGGTACTCAGTATGCGTAGGTGAAACTGTAAATGTGCTTATCTTGTGTCAGTGTGTATATATGTGAGTAAGAGTATATGTGTGTTCTTTGTGTTTGCGGGTGCAGTTCAATAGATAAGGGATATCCTGAATAGGTTGAGTAATAGCATTAGGTCGTGAACAAATTCATGTGAGAGCAGTGTGTTCCGTCGGTATGTGCGCATAAAGCAGTAAGTCACTTGTACAAAGGAGTCATATACAATGAGTTCACAGGGAGGGACAAAGAAGTTCAGAAATATGTGTGTGCAAGAGAGAGAAAGAAAAAGAAAGAAAGGAAAGTGAGAGGGGACAACTCAGGGTGAAAAACAACCTTGACTAAAACAGCTTGAAGCTTTTAAACTACTCAGAATTCTATACCGCACCTAAGTATTCAAGGACGATCATGAATACCCCGCGCCACATACACACACTTTGTTAGGAGTACGTCCTCACAAACAGAACTTATCAGTCCATTTGACATGTGGCCTTTTCACCTCGTTTAGCACCGCAACCTGATGACAACCTTCACGCAAACCAAAATCTCAAGGCAGTGACTCGAACATTAAGCTTTACTAATGTGATAATCAATGGAGAGGCAAAAGTGCCCAAGCTGATAAATGAAAAGGCCTCACAAACAACAAGGTTCGATCAAGCAGGCCTCACCAGGGCCCTTGATTCAGGGTGAGAAAGATGGAGAAGAAGAAAAAAGAGAGAAAACAGGCGAAGTGTGTGAGGAGCGCTGTAGGAGGAACAGAGAGGGGGGGACACAAGGCCGGATGAGGGGAGAGAGGGAGTGAAGGGCTCAGTGGTAAATCTCTTAGGAGAATATGATGTGATTTATGGAGGCCATTACACTGAAGGACAAACAAATGGGGGTTATTAGCAGCATATCAAGAGATGCACAGGCACTCATAGACACTTACAGTGTAAACACACACACACACATGTGTGTGTATATATATATATATGTGTGTGTGTGTGTGTGCTTTTAGAAGATTTATGTGGAATTACTAAATTGTACTTGATTTGTAAGTAGGCTTGCATTATATTACAAAACACAGTAAGTGTGGGCAACAAGTAAGCATGCAGTGACTGTGCTTTAAGATGAGGCTGCAGCAGAAGCGTCACAGAAGTACGTAGTATGATTTTGTGAATATATGTGTGAGTGTGAAAACAAATTTGTTTGCAAAGAAAAGTTAATAGTGTTGTTGTTTTCAGTACAGAGGTGCATCATGGTGGAAAACTGACAAGAACTGACAGTGAAGAGCAAAACAGACAGAGGAAAATAGAAGAACAGAAAATAAGACCGGGGAGGGAAGAATAGGGGCATACATACAAAATAGGAGGAAAGACAGAGGCGGACATACAAAGCAAAGAGAGAGAGGATGGGGAGACGGAGAGAGAAAGAAGGGGAGAGACGGAGACAGAGAGAGAACAAGAGGTGCCAGTTTGCAGATGAGAGGCTTGGAAGCCAGAAGGCAATTTAAACAGGCTTGGCTCCCTCTCAGGCATGACAGACTGCTCATTCCCCATCCTTACCCACACACACACACACACACACACAAACACACATACAGAGAGAGAGAGAGAGAGAGAGAAATACAAAGTCATTCATGCATGCTGGCATACAAAACTACTAAGAAAAGTTAAACAACCAGAAACACTCAAGAAGCACAAGTGTGCAGGCAGTTGTCACAAAAAAGTACAAAAATGTGCAGATGCATATGCAAAATGCTCAAGCTTTATGGAAGTGTGAACTATACAGCCACAAAATCCTTTCAATCCCCCAAACTCTGCATATATACCAAAACGTGTGTGCTCAAGCAAAGACGCACACATATTCGGTGCTGGCACCAACACAACACAAACACACACACACACACACACACACGCGCGCGCACACACATCTCACCTTAATCATTATCATTTCACAGCTTGAAACTGGGAGTAGATTGAATCAGCTATTGTGTGATGGCAGACATACTAATGGTTATTAAAAATCTACATTCAATGCACTCTCACTTTCTGGATTTGGGCAGCTTGCCACTTACCACAGCCCCCACAGATAATAACAGGAATTTTAGCCTAACTCTACAGCTGCTTTGTCTTTCTTGGCAGACAGAAATGAAAGAGATGGAATCTAACCTGTCCCCGTGGCAGAGCAGTTACTCCCGTCAACTTTTGACTTTGACTGGCCAAAGACTCTCTTTTTATATGGTTCACTTGTATGCTGAGAGCAACACACCTTGTTCCGTTTTGTTCTTTTTTTCCTCGCATCTGACTTCAGTGTTATTGAGGTGGATGTATTTTCTTTGTAACTTAATTTCAACAAAACTGTGTCTATCCGTTGGCTCATCCTCTTTTAGATTGGATATAATCAAAGTGGCCAGTTAATACATCTTTAACTGACACATTTTTGGAACTCGGAACTTTGGAACGGTCTTTGGCACAAGAGGGGTTCGAACCCCGACCAGGGCATAGTTCCAGTAAGGGTCCCCAGCCTTGACCCCCCCCATGCTAACCAAGCCTACCTCTGAATATGAGTAAGAGATACTTGATTGAAGCCATAAGGGCTCGGACGTCGCCCGGATTAACAAGGTCCGCGTCAGGAGTTCAGGAACCAGGGTCTGATGGTAAGTGGGCTACTGGAACAAGAAGGTTCTGGCCTAAATGGACAGGAGATGAGAATCGGGAACTGTTAGAATGTTACTACACATGTAATCCCAGCGAGCGGGGTTACATGAGGACGATGGAGACCTATGGAGGCTTCGAAACCCAACATCCCAACTGACGGCAAAACGACTTGTGGCACAATGTACCAACGTACGAAGGAAGCAACTGCTATCACAACCAGAGATTCATGAGGTACTACACAAATGCTACGGCAAGGGGTAGCCAGGACGACAGATCAGGGGGGGTAAACACGGCAATACAAAGGTTCCGGCTCAGAAAAGTTTTAACGCGTTAAAATCTTTGTAATGAAATCATCGAAATTAACGCGTTAAAGTCACGGCCCTAATATATGTATATATATATATATATATATCTCAAGCAGGCAATCGCTCTGTTATACATTTAACAGCATGATAATCAGTCGTCCTTCTCCATGTAAGCTGTTTTTTGTCGGCTCCAAGGTTTCCACAGTAACTGCCAAAAGCAGAATCATTTGTCAGGTCATTTGTAACTTTAAGCATGAGTATTTTCACAATCCTGATTTAAACTCAATTATGCTCCTAGCTATATTGACCTCAGTTGTTTTGAAATTTAAAGGTTGATCCTTTGTGGGAAAACATAATTTAAAACAGGTTGTCTGTGGTATTATACCGATGCAGCCTGGTGCTGGATAATATGTAATAGAAAGCTTTCATTTTTTTCTGAGATTTCTATCAGAAAGTATAATGAACATCATTTTAACGGGGCTAAATAAAACTCATTCTACTCCAATTATCAAATGTGGTTTTGAATCTAATTGTTTCAGCAGTCCTCACTTGCCAAGTTTGTCCTTGGACGTGTCTAAGGGAATTAACATAAATGATAACATGATTAATGCGCAACAGTATTTTGGTCATTACGGGGAAAAAATCAGCAGTGTCAAAAAGGTCTTAATAAAAAACTGTTATCAGTGAACATATCACTGAACATTGGGATTTAATCGATGAATTGCACCTTGGGGGTTAAACTTACACACTTCTGACTCATCATCAGTGTCTAATGAAGAGATAAAACTCTGACAGAAAAACACGTTTTAAAACTGTATAGCGATAGCTTGACCCTTTAATTACTGTATGTTGATGATTTCATATTTGGCTTAGTTAAATGCATTTAAACACTAAAGTACTACTCTGTAATAACCACTACAGATGCATTGTTTATACTTGTTTATATCTCTAGCATTCATACTGGTATACCAATGGACATAATAAATGGTAAAGAGGCTCCACTGAGGCTGTGGGACCTTTATTGGTATGCAACATATCCATGAGTGGAACTAAGGTAACTCAGAAAATTGACATATTTAAACTGAATTAATTTTATGCCTGTTTTGGTCATTGATCATTTTTGAGTGCTCCTTATATGCATATAGTGAGTAGACAAAAGCAATTTGTATTACCAAGCCTGACACTACCAAGTTAGGCCTTGCAGAAAATATGGCTGGTCAACAATTTTACATGTCCATGCACAAATAAATTCCAATGACTGGGCTTACATGGTCTGAATGAATTTGAGCTAAAAGTGTGTGTGTGTGTGTGCGTGTGTGTGCGTGCGTGTGTGTGCGTGTGTGTGTCCCTGGATGAATTTGCAACCACTGCATATTTGTAGTATCCTAACACAAGTGCTACGAGGTTAATGAAAACAGGCTCCAGATACATTTATAGAGGTGGTATAAGGAGGGAATTATGGATTATAAGTGACTGGCTGGCTGACACCCACCTATT
The DNA here is from genome assembly GCA_015106715.1 of Bujurquina vittata. Classification (NCBI taxonomy): domain Eukaryota; kingdom Metazoa; phylum Chordata; class Actinopteri; order Cichliformes; family Cichlidae; genus Bujurquina; species Bujurquina vittata. The sequence continues at coordinate 19,165 of VUQK01018160.1, read as the reverse complement.
AACATGTCTGACATGTTTCTGGAATGTCTACCTGGCCTGTTTGCTTCTAAGGACACTAAGGCCCAGTTTTAGTCCAGCCCTGCAGAGTATAAGTCTGTGTGGGATCACATTGATGGCTGTGGAGGATCCTGTAATTATGGGGTAGGTCAGCAATACACCGGCAAGCATTTTGACCTGCTTGCTGTTCTCCAACGGGAAAATAGACTTTCAATCGGCACTTATTTAGATTGCAGGACAATGCAGCTTTTCAGTCATTCAAGACATATGTACAATATCATATTCTATACATATTTGCCTTGGTCCCCCTATTGCTAACAAAATAGCTCTGACTCATCACGATATGGACCCCTGAAGGTGTACTGTGGGTTAGGGTTAGGTATCTGACACCAAAATGTTAGCAGCATATCCTTTGAGTCCTGTTGTGAGATGGGGCTTCCATGGATTGGATTGTTTGTGCAGCATATCCCACAGATGCTCGATTTGATTGAGATATGGAAAAACGTGGATGCCAAGTCAACACCTCAAAGTCATTGTTCTGCTCTTCAAACCATTCCTGAACCATTTTCGCTTTGTGGTAGGGTACATTATCCTGCTGAAAGAGGCCACAGCCGTCAGGCAATACAGCTTTTATGAAAGGGTGGACATGTTCTGCAACAATGCTTAGGTAGGTGGTACGTGTCAAAATAACATCCGTACGGACGGCAGGACCCAAAGTTTCCCACCAGAACATCGCCCGAAGCATCACTCTGCCTCCGGCAGCTTGCCCTCTTCCCATAGTGCATCCGAATACCATGTGTTTCCCAGCCAGGTACACACACCCACCCGGCCATCCACATGATGTAAGAAAATTTGACTCATCAGGCGTTTTTGGCAGTGGAGAGTATGGCCACCCAGACTTGTCTTTTTTTTATATGTATAATATGCAAATAACACAAAGCTTATGAAATATATCATAGTTTTGAAAAAGAAAAACATTTAAACTTACGTGAGTACACTTGCCTTTGTTTTATACAAAATTTTACCTCAGACTGGCCTTTACTATTCTCTATTTCTCCATTTCCTATTACCACCAGCAGCTGTTTTTTTTTAATCTCTTGCTGGCGTTTCTCATCTTCTACCTTCATTGACCAAACTGTCCAATGTAATCTAATGTCTCCTCATAGGAAACTCAGCTGCATAGAGAGATTAAAGCCTGCAGGTGGAAAAATAAGGAGATGAAGTCTGAAAGATTGCTAAATAAAACAACAGCTTCGAGTTTTTTGGGTTTTTTTTTCCTCAGGTACAGGTAATAGGCACTTTTCACTTGCAGTTCTCTGATGCAGTTTAAGATCGTGAACTCGCATGTTGCATTTTCCTCTCCATCAAAGCCAATTTACCATTAGTTCACTCTTTTTGAATGGGAATCCACAGGTAGCCTTAAGACTCCATTTCCAATGGTAAGCCTCTCAACTCTAATGCTCGTGCTCTGAGAGCTTCTTTGTGCTTGTTAAGTGTGTGTGCGTGTGTCTGTGTATGTGCATGCACGTGCGTGTAACAGAGAGAGAGCGTGGGGGTGTATGTACATTCATACTGTATATAGTAGTATTAGTATTTCTGTATTTTTTCACGTGTACTTCATGCATGTGAGAAAGAGTGCTTTCACTGGTGTTTGATAATGTGGCACCTCACCATGTTGTTGCCAGTCCCTTTAAACATGCTATGATGGTCTTTTTACCTCCACCCCCAACCCCCACCCCCCAATATGCCACCCTCCATTCCTCCAGACAGTTGCTATGGTGACCATCACGACACCATAGAGACAGCAGTGGGAAGCTGACTGGGAGGGTGGAAAGGGGAAAGCAGCACTTAGGGATGAGAGAAAGGATGCCAGATAGAGGAGAGGCTGGTTGGTACACAGGGAAAAAAAAGTGGAAGAAATGCTCAAGGAGATGTCACAGTGGCTGTGTAGGGCCAGCTCTTGTGAGAGGGAGGAGGTGACAGAGGTGAGAGAGACTCTAATACAGAAACACTGGAAAGCAGAGAGTCTGAGAGAGACTCACTGAGTGAGTCTTTATAACTAAAAAGCAGCACTAATGTAAAGGGGAAAAATGAAATCCCTATTTAGGTTTTCACCGCAAAAAAAAAATGGGCTTCAGATGTGAAAGTGCGTCCTTTTCATTGAATGCTAACCTTGAAAACTATTTCAGAAATGCCATTATTCATCTAACCAGCCCCCAAGTTCAATTTCAAAACTTAGTTCTCCCACCGCAGTACACAACATCGCAAGATGAACTCCAGAGAAATATTGCATTACCTTTATTTACTCTGTGCTCTTTCAGGAGACAATTACAATCTGGGCCAGGAGTGGTGAGGATGAGGAGGAGTAAGAGGTGAGAAGAGTAGAATGGTAGAGTAGGATGCTGGTTGCTTTGGCACTTACTAAAAAGCTGCATTTAGTACAGGTAAATTATAGGCCCTATTTCTGTTGTGAGCCTGTTATGAATGCTCTAGCATCTCTGCACCGCTTTTATGCCTGTGGCTGTGTTCGACTGTGTGTGTTTGTGTCACAGCGTTAAAGTGAGTGGAAATCCACATTTGCTAACCATGTGTATACGTGTGCATAGAAATGTGTGCGTCTTCGCTCACCGCCCACAAATAAACCTCATATGCCAGAGGGCCAAACATCAAGGCACTGTTGTTCCTTATTAGGAGTCCCAGTGGCTTAACAGAATTAGCAGAAAGAAGCGAGCAGTGCCGTGCCCTCAGATGAGCTGATCTCCACACCGATACCTGTCACATTTAAAAGTCTCAGTCTGCTAACCGAAGACAATGAGATTTATATATGCAAAGGGCAAATACATTAGCGGAAACACAAAACTGTCAGTTGCTTTTCCCAAGCGTGATCTGACAAGGGATGCAGAGGGAGAGAGAGAATTCGAGAATGCACCCGGAGAAAACAAAAACTGTTTTTCCTTCATGGTTTTTTGCTTCGAGATAGGAAATTACATGAACACTAAAAAACAAAAACAAAAAAAGGCAAGTGTTTTTCCTTGCTCCGGTACAAGTTTAAAAGTCTTGATATTAAAACACTAAGGGAGTGAGGTAATGGAAGGAATAAATCTTAACTTGGTGACTCATATGAAGCTGCTTGTGCAGCCTAAGTACGGTACACATTTGTCAGAAAAAGAGAGCGCGGTAGTGCCAGAAAGAGAGAGATAGCCTTACGATAGAGAGCATGATGACAAATTTTTCAGTCTGGATGGAATGTGCCTCGCTGTTCCTTCCCCAACACATAAAACCAAATCATCTGTGTTTCACTGCTAAGGAAATAGGATTCAGAGCTGGGTTAAATGGTGTTTGCAAAATATTCTTAGCATTTCTCGATCTTGCTTGAAATAACAGATGGGTGGGGTTCGCAACATAGGAATGATGACTGTGTCTTAGACTGTATGAAAAGTAACAACAAACAAATCCTAAAATTTCAAGTATATTCTTGTGTACATACATTTGCAACATTTGCAAATGTATGTACACAAGAATATATATATATATATATATATGGGGCAAAACAGAAAATGTTTCATGCACTCCCACTGACAATTAAAAGTGAAACATTTTACACATGAACAGGCTATCAGTGACATGGGAGACAACCTGCATTACAACTGTGCGTGCCATCAGAGATAGTTAAATTGACAATTGTAGCTATGTGCATGATGTCAATTCGACAATGATGTTATCGCAAAACAAAGGAAATAATTTGACAGATGGGAAATGATGGTTAGACCCCATGTGTTTACAGCAAGGAAGGATGCATCAATGACAACCCATACTGATGCAACCTGGAGAAATAGAAGATGAAAAGCACACTTCCTGTGTGGCCTAATCAGGTTCCTGCCTGCCACCAGTGCAATAGACACAACTCTCTTAACCCTATTATTTTTCAGACACATTAATTATTTCAGACACACTGAACTGGAAAAAATCTGAATAGAGATAAACAAATTGTGGTCTCCATTCCTTGTCCTTGACACTCCAAAATTATGTAAGTATAAATATATAAAATTTATAATTCATCACAAAAGCAAAGCTAATGGAGCAATCAGCTTTGGGTGATTTGTCAATAGCAAGCAATTCATGCTTCTGCTCTAGCCCTATGCCCTACAGGTAAACAAGAGAACCAAATGAAAAAATGTTCAAGTGCACTCTTTCTCTCCACCAAACACACACCCACACACACGCAGACACACACACACACACACACATGCAAACACCTCCTCAGCTGTTGTTGTCAGCATGTTAATCAGGCTTTGGTATGGTTGTAGCCCTGAGGCACTGTGTGATATAAACACAGATAGAATAAATATCTCATTTTAGTACCTTTAAATGACTAACTTTGTTGTCTTTCTCCCTCATGGCTGTCAGAAGAAAGTTTGTGATTAAGTATTTATGATGTTTAGCATTGAGCGAGGCCACGTTCTCTCAGATGCAGCAGCATTAAATCTTAAATTAAAAAAAAAAAGATATTGCACAATACACTGCAGTGATGCTAGCGACCTTTCTACAAGAGGCCATCGGTGTTACATGGCTGGCATTTGAGACAAGATCATTACAGCTCTGGCTTTAATTGAAGACTTTATCCCAGGTGTAATCAGGCCTAAATAAACAATGCTGGAATCATCCAAGACCCAATTAAGCCTATGGGGAGGCATTTGAGCAGGGATGCAATGTGCTGCTTCTCCATAATCAGCGAAAACTAATACTTGATTAAAGAGTATGATATCTCTACCTGTCTCTGTGACTAATTGTCTATAATTAGTACTAGGCAGGGATAATTGTGAAGGCTGATGTTATTATGAGAAATATCATTGGGTACAATATTTAAATTTCCTATCGTGCAGGTCTGAATGCACATCTTTGGAATACCCCTAATTACTGTCATGATGGGCACCCTCACAAGGGAATATCACATCATACCGTAAGATGTACTGAGGATATTTGAGATGCTTGAGCTCTATTAGCACAATTTTGCCATCTCCTAATCACCAGTAAAACTGAAGATTCCACAGTACTTGACAGGTGTTATTTTTCACATAGTGCCAAAGACCTCTTTGGCCCAGAGATAAACAAAAATGAAAGAAAAAAATAAAAGAGAAGACATATCAGTGATACTTCTTTCTAGTTAATTAAGTGACGAAATAAGCTTGGAAATCCCCTGAATCAAATTACACAACAGAGTGATATACACACAGTATACACACCGCTGCTGCTCTGTAACAAATGGGCTTAATGCAATCACCCATCTTTAATGAAATCATGTGAATTAATGTCTTAGATCTTTGCTTTTATGAATTTGCCTCCGGTGGCCAATGCACCAGGAAGTCAATGGAATTATTCAGCCGTTGCTCAGTGGAACAAAGTCTGTGTGTGTCAGCACATGCCTAGGAGGAAACACAGAAGTAATAGGACAGTGAGAGATGATGCACTTATTCCTTGATATTGCAATATACTATGTGTATATATGGGTGTACTTTTCATATGTTAATACATTTATTTCTGCAATGATTTACATACAAATGAGGCAATTACTGGTTCAATTACTACTTTTTAACTTATTGAGCATTTTTTTTTCTTTTACTGTGTATACCTTCTAATTTTTCAGTAGGACTTGATGTAAAACTGGGTCACAGGTCTGTTCTGAATGAATTGCATGCACTACATATTACTGGAAGTACCTTACGTGTTGCAGCAGTTGTCAAAATACTGCATGTTGGTATTTCTGATCGTGGAAGTGCCATTCAGTGCAACTCTTGTGATGTTTCTGTGATGCTTGCTCCAAGATGAAGATCATTTCTACTTTCTTGAAATGTGAAAAAAATGTATTTTTTTTTCATTATATGTTTACAGCAAATTGCACTGTATAATGTCAGTGATAACAAAAGTCTGTGCTACCCATTTAATAACTTTTTCATGGAGGGCACATCTCAAAATGCTATAATTGTAATTTGTTAATTAAAGGACAAAATAATAAAATTATGTAATTAATAATTATTAATTATTAACATTTTCATCCTAGAATTTTGATCAACTAAGGCACCCTTAAAGCCCTTAGAAGTTACATCTATTTTCACTGCTCTTATTTAATGATAGATTGTACATCATGCACAAGCTGTTAGTCATAGCAACTTTTAAGGGTGTCAGATTATGGCCGGAGTTTATCCTTCTGCATCTTTCATTTAATCTCTTTTGAAGGGCTACACCTTATCTAGGTCAAAATATATTAATAAAAAATGTATTTGTAATTAAAATGCACAGTCATCACTGGCAGAAATTTGTGTTATACAGTAATGTGCATTATATTTTTATTACAGTAAGAACCTTTATAGTCCTATTTCATTAACAGGGATTTATATGATGTGTAAAACTACCTATTTTATGAATTAAAGTAAAATTACTTGCAGCAAAACTGTGAAGATTAGTGAATAGTTGAAGGTCATTTGTTGAAATGTAGAAACTTTGTGTTACTGCATTCCTTTTTAATTGTAGAAACTAAAAATCCAACAATGTGGTAAAAGAAAGCACATGTTTAGTTCTATCCCTGTTACATGTGTGATAAAGTGAATGAAAAGCACAGAAATGATGTACTGAAAGCTTATCAAAGTGTTAAGAAAGCTGTGACATGGCTTTCAACCTCCATCCACTGTTCGCAGCACTTGCTCTATCTTGTGACTCATTGTAAATGCATTGAGAGAGGTAAGTGGATATGAAGTTGACTTTTCGCACTGAGAGAGTGAGAGTGACTGTGGGTGTGATAATGATTTAAAAAAAAAAAAAGTCACACAGCTCATCTGATGCATAGCAACATAGCTTGCCATCAAGTCACCTACAACCCCACAGGGGTTACGTTACCATGCTTTTTGTTCGCTAAATGTCAGCGCGCCCCATCTGGCTGCTATCACATACTGTCTGATACCCTCAGGCAGCACTCAGAGATATTGCTGAGGTCCAAAGGTTCAAACTCATGCTCTCGGTCAGTTTAAAGTCAAATGTACAGTGCTGAACACCTGTCCGGACAAGTTAAGGGTGAAGACCAGCAACACTGACCTGCTTTTCACATGAGGTCAAACACACTCCAACAACAAGCAGTTAAAAGAATTTATTTTATATATTTTATGATTTTAATGTGATGAACTGGCTATATTTAAAACCCTTGCTTTCCCTAACACGTCTTTCTAAATTTTATTGCAACATATATAAAGTAGAATGTTACATTAAATTTAATTTTTTCTCCTCACATACAAGGTTTTGAATAATCAGGCCCCATCTTATCTCAAAGACCTCAGAGTATCACCCAAACAGAGCACTTCGCTCTCAGACTGCTGGCTTATTTGTGGTTCCTTGGATGCTTAAGAGTAGAATGAGCCTGGTTCTGCTGGAGGTTTCTTCCTGTTAAAAGGGAGTTTCTCCTTCCCACCGTCACCAAGTGCTGCTCATAGGGGGTCGTTTTGACTGTTGGTGTTTTCTCTGCAGTATTGTTGGGTCTTTACCTTACAATACAAAGTGCCTTGAGGCGACTGTTTGTTGTGATTTGGTGGTATATAAATAAAACTGAATTCAGTTGAATTGAATTATGAGGTTGAATTTGCAAATGTTAATGAAATGTATGAATTTTGATTTTTGATCACAAGATTGCAAACTGGTTGATAACACATGATGAAAAAGATGCCAAGCACCCTGGAACACCACTGTGTGAAAAACCTGGACAGTCTTTTAATAGCAATTGATCATTTTAAAAACAGAAGCATCCAATATGCAAACTGCTTAGGTCAGGAGTATCATATTAAGATTTGCCATTCCACACCCTAATTTCCTACCCCCGGGGTGGGGATCAGGGTGCTGCCCGCCTAGCACCCCGGGCAGCTTCTTGGGGTCGTGGCTGGCCCTGGGGGGGTGTCCACCCGTCCCTAATCCAGAGGATGGGCAGAGTTGGATGAATGTGTATTTGTCACTGTCTTCGTGGGTGTATATATGAGAACACATATATGGGCACAGATTTATATAATTATGTATGTATGAGTGGGTATTAGGGTATATGTGTGTGGCTGGACCTGAGTCTGGGCATTCTTGTGCCTTGCCTTCTCTCCCCCCCCCCCCCCCCGGGGGGGGCCCCTTGTGCCCCCGGCCGGCCCGGCGGTTTTGG
>VUQK01018157.1:12014-45151 GCA_015106715.1 Bujurquina vittata | reverse complement strand
TCAGCTCTTTATTTTTAACCAAGCTACAATTCAAACAGACTATCTAGTAACAGGACAGCAATAACACAAAGTTTGAGTGGAAAAGAAGTTTTACTGGTGCTTTTTTAAGACTTTATTTTTTTGCATCAAAGTCTTTAACTTATTTGAAAAGATTTAAACATGAGTGCAGACAACTCAAGTCTGCTGGACAGCTTGCTCTTTCCCCCTCTCTGCGATGGCTGGAGCAACAAGACAGAGGGGGCCATCTACCAGTTGGGCAACACCATCCTATTTCTGGGCTACATGGGAGGCAGCGGGGCCTATGGGTGCCTCTTCATCTTCAGCTTCCTCTCACCCGGCTTCTTGTGTCTCTTGCTGTGGGGTGTGCTGACAGTGTGCGGCCTGGATGTCTTCTCCTGGAACCTGCTTCTACTGCTGGTCTGCTTGCTTCAGCTCTGCCACCTCCTTTACCGAGTCCACCAGGAGGGGATACACAGTGAGGAGCTGGCCTCCCTCTACCAGGCGGTCTACCTGCCCTTGGGTGTGCCTGTGCAGGTGTTCAAGGAGATTGCAAAAGCTTTTGAGAACAAGGTGCTGGAGCTGAAGGCAGGAGAGACATATGCTGTGGAGGGAAAGACGCCCATTGACCAGCTCTCCTTTCTGCTTTCTGGGAGGTGCGTGGGCTGTGTGTGTGTGTGTGTGTTTGTGTGTGTGTGTGTGTGTGTGTGTGTGTGTGTGTGAGAATATACATTGACACGCATCTCCAACAAAATAACAAACACCCTTAATTGTATTCATAAATTACAACAAAAGACTAGTGGTTGGACAAAATTTAAATATAGCAAAATATTGTATTAAATCCTCTTGTGATATATTATCAATACACTAATATTTTGTTAATTTCACCTGCAGGCACCAGTTTACCATGCCAACACCCCTGCTTTATGCCTTCTAGTGGGGGTGTTTTATAGATAAATGAGGATAATGAAATGGCAAACAGCAGGAAATCAGAGCTAATTAAATGAACTGACACATTATTAATGTTCAATATGAATAAAAATACAAACACACAGCAATCTTGCTTTTAGAACCAGAATACAACCAGCTAGGAATGAGCTGAGTCAGGTTCCCTATTGCAAAACAACACTTTGCAGTTGAACTGCACTCGCTGATGCAGATGACTCCGACTGATAGCAAGGTGTTGGCATATTTATAAATTAGAAGGCAGTTATTTGCAAACCCTCACCAACCCTTCTGAGAGTGGTTGCAGCCAATCTGAGTCAGACTGTGACTCTTTTGAGACAGGCTGCCTCCCACCAGGTGATCTGTAGAATTGCCTTACAGTTAAAAGTGGTTGACCAGTTGGTTGCAGCAGCTACTTGCAATCGGTGTCTTCAGTGCATTCACTGGGCAACTAGCGATTTTTCCCAGCTGCGTGGAGGTTGCTGACCTACTTTTACTCTAGTGTGAGTGAGCCTTTAGCAAACCTTTGCCTGTTTACAGGTTCACTTGACACTTATGGTTGTTCCATGAATGCAAATTAAATTTCCACTCTCCTTATAGCTTCTATGTTGGGCTCCTTCTTCTCAGGTTGGATTTTAGCTGCTAAAATCACCTCATCAGCCAGTAACAAAGTTTATCTGTCTGCAAATGATGCCAGTGAGGCTGTGGGCAATGAAACAATGCAGTAGGTTTGGCTCCAAAATAAAACCAAAACAGTGAGCTTAAATAGGGTGATATGCTTTGTGAAGCTGAAGGAAACAGCAGTCAGGTCACAATTCTTTGTGGTTTTCTATAAGGGCTTAAAGGACAAATCTCAAACACTTATGTGAACTCTTGCTATAAACATATTTATTGTAGCTGCTTTAAAAGTATTATCAACGCCTTAGCTGCAACTTGTAAATATCAAGTGTTGCAGCATTAAGAGGAAAAAAAAAGTGGGCTATTGTGCACACGCATACTAGCAAAGCTATATTTGTATTCTTCATTTTCTATGTAAAAACTCAAATCCACATAGAGCCACTCTGTGTCAGTGCTTTGCATTGTTGCAGATATTCATGTCATTTTGTCCACATATTGCATACAGCTCCTGCGTGGAGCTGGGGCATATTAATGTCTTAATAGGAAGAGTTAATAAGTGTGCTGTCGCATACTGAGTTTATAAAGCAGAGAATGCTGAAAGTATATCCCTTTATACTACAGGTTTAAAAATTTCATGTATAAAAAAAACCCTACTAAATATTTTAAAATAAATTTAATTAATGACTCTAAGACTGTTGGCAGTATGTAACAGTTACAGGAACTCTTCCTCCAAACATCCTCAAAGCAGAGCTGCATTAGATCTCACAGTCCTGGAAGCTACACAAGAGAAATGTTGTAAACAGAGTATTTTGGTCTGTGACTCACCGCTGTGCCGTCCCCCTGCACACTGCCAGCTGGTTAAGTGATATCTTTGTACTCACGACAAGAGAGTGACATTGACTCCTCTTCTTACCTTAAATTAAATGTTGGCTGTGGTGCCGACAGCTCCGAGCTTACAATCCAAATTTGAAACTACAAGCAAATGAGCTAAATGTTTCCTTTCTTAGGGTGCAACATCCTGGCTAAGATTTCCACTTTATGTTCCCATTCATCTTTATTTTCTGATTTTTTTTTAGACTCGCCTTTTATCACTGTCATGTTATCAGCTTTTCTTTTTTGTGTGCAACAAGAACATCTGTGAGGACCAAAAAAAATGAAAAGAGGGAAACAAAAAGTAAACCTAAAGGAAGAGTGTGTCCACAAAGTTTTGGTCATATAGTGTATAAATAATAAACGTTGCCAAAGTGCAAAGTACCAGCAGTGTCCTGACATTTTTAGAATGGGATTCCCCAATGGGAGGGGTGTGCCTTTGGTTGTGCCTCACTGTAAGTATAATTAATACAACAACACACTGGAAAATAGCTTGTATTTCACACCTTTGGTTTTGAAGTGTCTAAAAACAGGCTTCCAGTGGTTTTACAACACAGTAATAGGCTCCATAGAGAAATCTAGAAAATATAACAATGATTCAACTTTTTCCAGTACAAATACCTCCATTATTTGACCTTGCCTTAGAGCACCCTTATCAGCTTACAGTGACTTTGGATTTCTTCAGTCAGATGATGGAAGAAACAAGGCAGATGGTGACATCACTCATATGAGCACCTCCAGCTCACAGTGAATGGAGAACAAAGCAAATGTTTCATGCAACCCAGTCAAGCTGTGGTGTTTAGCATGCTGAATGACACACTAGAGAAATAATTGGTCCTTGAAATTAAGGAATTATGTGTTCATTTGAAAATGGCAGAGGCACGAAAAAAATTAATTAATCAAATTCCAGTGAATGAAGACGACGGTTACCAGCGGTTTACGGGCTGTGGAGTATGTGGTCACCTGTGCCCAAAATGGTTGGAAACAAGCCCCCAGTGAGAGGTGGTGGTGGTGGTGGCAAATTAAAATCTGAATAGATTATTAGTCATTAATAATACCAGCTAAGTAATAAGTTAATTTTCTTGACCTTTTCTCAAACTTATTATATTTAATTAGCAATAACATCCTTAAAGTCTGCCTGTAGCTTCTGCCAATATTCCCCTCCAGTGTCTCAGGCAAAGTGACCTCAAACTCTCTCCGCTCTCATTATCACATCTTAATCCCTGTTTCTCTTTTTAACCTTCTATCTCTCGCTCGCTGTCTCAGGATCAACGTGTCTTTGGAGGGCCAGTTTCTGCATTACATCCACCAACACCAGTTCCTCGACTCTCCTGAGTGGGAGTCTCTTAGACCTAACGAGGAGGGAAAATTCCAGGTACGGGACACTGATGTCATTTCTAATTAATACGTGAGCGTGCACGTGAATCCAGCTTGAAATGCTGTCACTGAATGAGCTTGAAGAAGGAACCTAAAGGGGATATGAGGTTGTCTTTTGTTGCCGTCCATCACACTCAGCGTCAGACTGATAAGCTGAACAGGGAAAAGCAGCTGTTCTCTTAGATTAGTTCAGTTAAAGCAGAAAGAAGGCCTTGAGATCATGTTGAATGTTCAGGTGGTGCTCTAGTTTTAAGGGGAGGGAGGCTGTGCTGTCTGATGAGGGACGGAGGTACTTCCTACGGAAGTAGGGATGTATGAGTTTTTTTTTTATTCTGCTGTTTAATTTCTGGGTCCATTTGATTCTGTTTAAAATATTTCAAAATAGTGAAATATAATAAACCCCAGCCTGAGGACAACATTCAGATGTTTTATTTCAGTAGATCAACAGTTTAAAACCAAAAGATATTTAATTTATTATTATTTCTAAATGTATCAGCAAGTATATTGATTGTTTTTAAATCACCATACCATTTTACTACATCCCTGCCTAGCAGCTGTTTTTCCACTTTAAAGGTTACATTACACACTTTTTAGCAGTGAGTGGAATAGTGAGAGGCAGTGGTTATCTTACTCCCAGCTCATCACAGTCAGGAGTGACATTTTAACACACTGATTACCCTGTTAGCAGGTTTATAATAGTCTCACTGTAACAACTTATCAATAACAAATTAGCCACAATATATCCTGCTTTATCATTTATTCTACTCTAAATGTGACATTTATTTACAAAATAAATCTACGGTGGCCCTGAGAGGTCAAACACACAGCAAACTAAGAAAACACCATCAAATTGAAAAACTAAATCTAAAAACATGCAAAAAAAAAATGGAAATTAACACACAAACTGAAACACAAAAAGCTGAATAAAACACAATGGAAGTGAATCAAGGGGGGAAATAACGTGACAGAACAAGCTAAAAGTAAATGACTAAAAAGCAAGCATGTACCTACAGTATCGTGTGATCAGAGCGTATGTTACCTTCAGTCACATTACATTATTGTCTCCCCTAAATCACATCTGTTGTGTTTTGTGACTTTTGTGTGTTTTTTTCTACTTCTGTTGTGGTCTTAAGAGCTTGATGACCTATCAAGATCACCTGAAGTAAGGTGTGAAGCATCTGGGAAGGGACTGCATTATAGGTGGCTGAGGCTGGTGTGGTAAACCACCACCTCTGTTGAATGATGGTTGTTCACAGTGGACACAGATGGCGTTTTTTACTCCTCTTTCAATCCATCTGTCTTTGCGGTCCAAAAAGTGAACATAGGCATCCTTGAAAGAGTGCTCTTTCTCCTTTAGGTGCAGCCTCTTGGATAAGAGGTGAAATATCTTTTCAACCAGGATGACTGAGAACCTACTCAGACATACTGTTTTATTTTATTTTATTTAAATTCTATTGTGTTTTGTGTGCCTATGCAGTATTTTCTCAGGTTGCAGTTCATTTGACTTCTCAGGGACACCGAATAAATCAGTTCAGACAACCATTTTCTTATAGACTTCAATGCAATTAGACTCTGTTTTTCTTTTACTTTTTAGACCTTTGTCAGTGTTTTGCTTCTGACCCATGGCCAGTATGGTGATGATTTGGGAGTGAGAGTGTGTTGGTGAGGCTATATTACTCCAGTGCTTGCAGGAAAAACCAGAGCCAGTTCCTGAAGACATTGATCCATGCTGCTACTAGTGGTTACAGACTCCAAAGTGTACCTTTTATTCACTGATAGTATGGTGTCTCATTCATACTGCCCAGGTGACCCTGACAGCAGAGGAAGACTCCCGCTACATCTCATGGCGTCGCCGGCGCCTCTACATGCTGATATCGAAGGATCGCTACATTGCCCGTCTCTTCTCCGTCATGCTGGGACACGATATTGCCGAAAAGCTCTACAACCTTAACAACAAGCTCTACATTAAAAGTGGCGTTTTGCTGGACATCCGCTTGCCAAGCCTTTACCACGTGCTAGCTCCTGCCTTGCAGGGCAGCGAGGGTGGCAGTGGTAGCGATGGAGGAACTGCCAGGGAGCAACAAACTGAACAACACGTCCAAGACCCAGAGCTGACCTACCGGATGCCCGATAAACCTCGATCTCAGTCTCTCCAGCCCAAACTTCAGGGACCAACGACGACAGCCCTGGATGAACCCTTGCACGACCCCTATGACCCTTCCTGGGCGTCTGACCCGGAGCTTCCCATTGGTGAGGACTCCACCAGCCTGGTCTTGGAGGACTTTACTGATGTAGCAGGCTCCTTAATGGATTATGGCAGTGAGAGGGAGTATTTGAGGTAGAGAGGCAGGGTGCTGGAGCTAACACACTGGGGCACTACTTAAACTACATGTAAGTACCTCACCTGGGTGAAGAATTGCATAGGGGTGTGTGTGTGCATGGAAGGCTTGTGGTGCACATTTCTTACTAACCTGGCTTTCTGTTGCAATATAAGACTGGGTAATCATTATTTGCTCTTATTAAACAAGTTTCAAATGATAAAGTCATCAAGTAATCCATGTGAGCCCAAAGCTGAGGATAAATGCTTGGTTTCACTACTTTGGATCTTTATGATGTCAAAGAGAGGGCATATTCTTAATATGGTTATCTTAGGCACACGGATCTAATCGCAGTAGTCCCACCCATCTGCTGTTTAAAAACCTCTGTTTGTGAGGAGCAGCCAATCAGAAGGAGTTCGGCTTAAAGACTGAAAGGACTGAAAGGGAGAGGTGCTAAAGCAGCCCGTTTCAGACAGTGGATGATTTGAGGGGCTGCACCAAGGCCTGTAAATAATGCATCTGTAAATAATGCAAATCTACTCTGGTAGAGTCTGAAAATAAAAATATCAAGTCCATTTTATTTCATTTTTTTGTTATATGTTCATGTTGAGTATTTCCTTTTTCACTACATTTCAGCAAGAATTAGTGTAGTTTTTATACCTCCTTTTTAATGCATTATGACAAAAACATGCATATTAAAAATAAAGTATATAAAATCAGATAAGTCTCAGCCATCCAAAATTCTGCCTACATTTTCACAGATCAATAACATTAAATGATAATATTATTGTTAATCCATCCATCTATTTTCTTCCGCTTATCCTTTTCAGGGTCGCAGGGGGGCTGGAGCCTATCCCAGCTGTCATAGAGTGAGAGGCAGGGTACACCCTGTACAGGTCACCAGCCTGTCACAGGGCTAAGACAGAGACACAGACAACCATTCACACCTATGGACAATTTAGAATCACCAGTTAACCTAGCCCCACTAACTTCATGTCTGTGGACTGTGGGAGGAAACCAGAGTAACCAGACAGAACAGAGGAGAACATGCAAACTCACCACAGAAAGGCCCAGGCCAAAGTGTATTTGAACCTTAGACCTTCTTGCTGTGAGACAACAGTGCTAGTGCCTCATTAGTGTTAATAATTATTTTATTAACACCCGAAGTGAAGCCTTTATATAACAAATACTTTGACTTTGAAAGTGCATTAAAGAAAATATTTGTATAGTTTTTCTTGGCCATGATTTTTAACAAAGGAGTTTATGTTTTCCTAAATAAGGAATTCTTCCTCCATGAGTGAAAAGTATATGAAGAATATGAATGTATGGCCAGACATAAAATAATTACATTCATGAGATTCAAAGTTTTTGACACTGGGAAAAGTAGTTTAGAAACTCAAGACAATAATAATAATAATAGAAAAAAACCCCCACAGGTCCACAATTCCTTAACAACTGTGTAAGTTTTTCTATTACTGAATAGCATCTTGTTCCAAGATTATGTCAAATTGATGGTTTATCAATTAGAAAAGGCCAAAGTAATT
This sequence comes from Bujurquina vittata, assembly GCA_015106715.1. Taxonomy (NCBI): domain Eukaryota; kingdom Metazoa; phylum Chordata; class Actinopteri; order Cichliformes; family Cichlidae; genus Bujurquina; species Bujurquina vittata. Next base: position 37,482 of record VUQK01018157.1, on the reverse strand, counting down.
AATTCTATATTTTTAATTAATTGTAATTATATTACCATTACACTTTAAATTACACCATCATATCATCCAGCACCAACAAGACTGGTGATGTGAGGGGTCATTTTTACTGTAAAGATAAATGAAGATTTAATTTCCTGCTATTTTGCCCTTATTCAGTTTGAGAGGAACTCATGCTTTTGTATTTTGCACAGCATGTAAAATAAATCTCACTATTGGTTTTTTAGAACTGCCTAACTGCTTCATGCTCACAGTAGACTGCTGGAATTCTTTTCTACTGGCCTCCTCTGTTTGAGGGTTTTCTGGATTATTATCCTATTTTCAAACCATGCTTTAAAATCAAAAATCCCTCCATGCCAGCTGCTCTGCATTAGTGTGCTTTGGCTGTGCCACTCACATGCTTACAGTTCTGTTTGGCACACTAGCAGAGTTAAACTTCTTCCTTGTAAATAGTGAAAACACTAACAAATGAATACAGCGTGGGGCCACTGTGGTTGAAGACAGTCGTGTGTGGCTGTACTTTCCCCTTGTGTGGGGGACTGTTTCTTTCCTGCCTCGTTCCATGGTGAGGAGGCTTTGTTGAGGTTGGGCCGCCACCAGCTGTGTCCTTATCTGACGAGGATTAGAGCTTGTAAATTTAGGGGATGTTCAGAAATTCAGTGCCATGCTATTAATCCAGAGTCCCCACCCTTTGGCTTTCTGTCTGCTTATCTGTTCACCCCTCCCCTTCATCTCTGCCTGCCCTGCCCAATCACAGGTGGAGGATCACATTTCACAGCTGGATAGTGGAGCCAGTGTCAGGCTTGGGTTGCATGGCAGCTTTGAAGCAGCAGGTCAAATCTGTCCCGTAGCTGCGACATGCCTTTAAGTTCAGATTGGAGCGATGACTATAAATCTAGTGGACAAGCAATCATATGCTCAGAAAATTTCACGGGTCGGGACTCTGCAAGAAAAGAAATCCTTTTCTTACACGCAAACGTATCATATTCCTTGCATTTCTGGGTTTGTGTGTGTGGATGACCAAGTACACCATGGACATTTGGCGTATAGCGTCTGACTATTTACAGGCAAACACAGTAGTGGCTGGGGAGTGACAATGCTAAACCTCCACTCGGGTATTCAACAGGGTAAAGGGGGCAGCAGTCCTGTAGACCCGGACACATGGACCAACAGGGGTCAGGTTCAGTGTGTGCCGGCTATTTTGTGCCACAGCTTTACAACCTGCGTGATAAGACCCTCAAGGCAGCTAGTGCAGTGATCTTGAGAGCATAGAAGAGGGTGCACATGGTCTGTTCTATATGTGGTACAGCCAGAATTATGTTTCACAAGTAATAATTTACTTTTAATCAAATTATGACTAAGTTAGGGAATCTCAGTTAGGCTCTTGTGGCATTATTTACCCCTATGCCCACACATGCAAAACTAGCTTTGCTTTAACCAACTGGGTTTGTTTCAAAGACAAAGAGACGCTCGTGTAATCATAAAATAAGGCTTATTGTTAGCCAAGATTGTAATCTGAAATTCTCAATCAAATATTGACAATTTTCCTTGCAATGAATACAAAATTATATATTCAAGCTTTATAACTTCAGCTTTATTGGTGATGTTTTCGAACCCATTCAAAAAATGTTTCAGTGGTTAAACTTCAGTTAATTCGTCATTCTTGACGGTCCTGGTTAAACTGCACTGGTTGTGTTTTTGTATCAAACATGGTCAGGACCCGCAACAGAGGGTCTCACCTTGTCTGGACAAAGTGAAACTGGGACACGTTTTCCCGAAGCTACTGTATCCTAAACTGCTAACTATAAGCAAAACTCAAATTTGAACGAGTGTTTCCTGAAGACGCTGTAGAAGGAACTACTACAAATATAGTTTCAAGCGCTTTGGCTTCATAACACATCACATCAAGACAGGTTTCACCACCGCGATAGCATCTCAAGTGTTTAAGGTGCAGCCGTGAACTGTTACAGGTGTACAGTACAGCTGGCATCAAAATGAAGATGGCAATGTGACAATGGGGCAGGCGTAGTTTCCTTTAAAGCTTCCTGACAGAAAGGCTTCCTAACAGGCGTTTACCACTGTGAAAAGGTCCAAATAGTTTTGGTGCCTAAACCTAAACACACTGTAACTGAAAAAAGCCAAGCCATCCAAACCCCACTGTGAAAACTAATGCTTCTCCAGGCATCCACTACAAACAAAACCGAAAGTCTTTCTACCTTCTAGTAAGGCTTTTTTGCCTGACATCCCAGCAACCAGTTGGTGCCCAAGATCTTGACATTGTGGCTGGTGTGATCCCATCAGAAGATGGTCTCTGGTATACTACTGATTGTCTAAACTGAAGCTTTAATGTTGACTTTGCAGGAGGTGATGGGAATCTACCACCTCGATTCCAGAGGGTCAGAGCACCGCTGGCTCCCACTGACACCCCTAAACTGTGAGAAGTCTCTCCTGGAAACGCTACGCTATCAACAGCATGAATGTGCCACACGTCACCCTCTCCGTCTCTGTTCCTGTTCTTCAGTCTTGAGCATGCAGAATATACTGTAAACTCTTGATTTTTATCATTTCAATTAACATTTAAGACAAACGACAACTCTTACTGACATCTTTAAACAGTTGGAGATAATTTAATAACAAAGAAAAAGACTCTCTGAGCCATTTCTGTGGCTGTTATGAGAGAAAAACATCTGTCCAGTTAACAGTGGACGTGTTTACCTGCAGATATTTTATCTAACATTTAGTCAACTCTGAATTATGAGTGAAGCCCTGATTTAAATAATAATTACACGATCACATTGACGGACCCTGGAGGACTGAGCGCTGTGCTTTGTTACCCACCAGCACATTCGTAAAATGCCATTTCATGTTATGTGACTGAGATGAATGAATCTGCTTATATTTAATTGATTTTCACGTGATTTAATGTTACCTTTCACCTTTGGAAGTTGCTTCACAAATGAATGGTACTAAATATTTTAAACAATATTGTTTTAATGAAGGAAGGTTGCTGCACATTTTGAAGGTTTTTTTTTGATAAAACACAATTTAATCAGAAGTTATGAAACAGCTTCATGTTGCCAGATGTACATTATAATCAGTTTGTCTTCCTTTCGAGCTCTGGAAAGGATTCGCTTTTGTAGCCTTCTGATGTCAGTTGTGTTGTTTTTCTACCATTTTGCTGCCATGTTTAGTTTACTTATCAGATTGCCAAACTCATCCTTTTACTTGTTCTCCAGTGATTTTTTAAAATGTTTTTAAACATTGGCGTGTTTAATACACGAGCATACAGTGACTGATGATATTTCTGTGTTATTGAACTTCTTCTTTCATGGGGCCAAGATTTCTGCAGTTGATTCAAGTTGTTTATTTTCCTACTTCCTGCCATATGTCACAACACTACTTAGCGCACAATCTTTAGCACTGTGAGTGCTTCACCTCAGTGCTAAAGTCTAAAAACTTTCAGCCTCAAAAGCCAGTGAACAGCAAAACACAGTTGTGAGTTTGTTGCTATGTTTATTGCTAAAACATCTTGTGAGGAAACACAACAAACACGGGGACTGGGATGCGGAACAGTTTTTAAATTTTCCCTCTGTGGGACAATAAAGGCTGTTTCTTCTTCTTTTTCAGGCAGGAATGAGCTGAAAGGCAAACTCGGAATGACAAAAAACAAGGTGGCGCAAACACTAAAAATGTAAATAATCTTTTTTTCCCAGTTTCAGTCATGATGTTAGACAATCTAAGGATTACCTAGTCAATAAGTAGATCAGGGAAAAGCTGCTTCTTCTGAATTTAACGTAATCCTTTGGCTTCGCCCTCTGTGATGAAACCCTAATGATATTTTCTCAAAATTAAGCAAAGTGTTAAAAATGTGACATAATTTCCATGTCAGTGTCTTTGTAGGAGATCTTTCAGTTCAGAAGACGTCACACAGCTGCACAAAGTCATGGGCCCACGGATCTCCTCGTCTGATATTTACGTTGTTCACACACAGAGGCTCCTCGCGTCTGAAAAGAAAAACACACAAAACACAAAACTTCTACAAAACTGCTTCAGACTCTGAGTATGTGCAGTATTTTTTGTATGTATCCATCAAATGTATAGGAACCACAAATGTTTCTATAGGAGAACTGACTGATAAAGTTTCACGGCCAAATGAGACCTGTTCCCTGTTCCACGACAAATTAAGCAGGCAAAAGATCTGGAGGTGTTTACAACGCTGAACTTGTGATTGAAATTGTCACCATGTGGGCCAAAGAGACGCTGATGTGCTGAATTAAGGAAATCTTCAGGCTGAAAAACCACAATCAGACAGATAGCAAACACTTCAGTTCTGACCAAATTAGCAAATAAAGAAGGGCCGCACTCATGATCCAAAGATTAACACATTATCTGTCAAATATGCTGGAGACAATGCCACGGTGTGGGCATTACTGATGATGTGTCTGCTGACAGAAGCAGCTGGATGAACTGTGAGGAGTACGGGGCTATCCTCTCTGCTCACTGATTGCAAAGGATTTTCTCACAGTATCAAGAACAGTTCTTATATTTCAAATTATGTTACTTTGTAAAATTACTTTTGAGCCTGTGAAAATGGGGGAACTTCACCCAAAAACGGCTGTAATTCCTCCACAGTCCCTCGAATTAAAGCTCAGTCTGCACTACAGTAACATCTCAGCTGATGTGAAATCCATTGTTGTGGTGCACAGAGGCAACATCACAAAACTTGTGCTACTATCTAAATACTTATTTTAGGATCATTAATGTTGCCACTTAAGCCCTTTTTTTTAATACAAAGAGAGTCGAGATAAACAGGAAATACTGGGGTGAGAGAGATGAGCGGCAAAAATATCTGGACACTGACTGGAGTAAAACAAAGAACTATCTAAGCAAATTTAGGTACTGAGAAGTTTATGCTCTCTGCAAAAGTAGGCAGTAGCATAAGGGTGTATGTACAGAGACAGAAAGGACAGAATTACCCCCCACTGTGTGTTATTGGCATGGCCTGGCCTTAACTGTATATCAGACAGTATTCAATCACGAGCAGGCCTTTGATCATAACTATTTCTTAATTTTCCTTTTCAGCAGACTGCAGTATTAGCACATTTTACAGCTCACAAACCCAGTCTGAAGCAGAGTACATCAGTGCTGGCACTTCTGCAGAGCAATTTTCTGTTACGTTTTGGGTAACAAAACAACAAGCAGACCTGCTGTAAACTAATATCAGCAAACAATGCTGACATCTATGTCTTCAGTGACTTTTCCTTCAGTTTCTCCAAAGCACTGTAACAGGAAACTGCAATAACAACAAACTGAAGCTGCGTGTTTACATATTTTTGCAAATTTATCTCCCAGTGACAGCTGGGATAGGCTCCGACTTCACGAGGAAGAAAGCCACAAATATCTGACTTTTTGGTCCTTCATGCAACACAGTTTGATGCAAAGAGCAGTTTTGGAAAAAACACTCGAGTATCTTTTCCCATGATTTTTGTTTCAAAGCAATCCCAATGAGATGCTGTTTCTGCCCTGCTGCTTGTAAAGGTTCTTCCCTTGTCTGTCGCTTTAACAGAAACCCTTTCCTCCTTGGCAGTTTCTCAAACCCATAAACCTCCCAAAATAGCTCCGGAAGAGTAAACTCAACAAAGAGGAGGAGCAGGGGGTGCGTGTGTGTGTGTTGTGTCTACATATAGCAGAGTGCACGTACCTGTGAGAGGGGAACTCGGACACGCACACAGACTTGACGTGGATCTCTCCCTGCCTGTAGAAGAGTCCTGTGTTTTTCAGACTGATGGAGTTGATCTCACACAGAGCGGTAGGGTGAGCCATCACTGTCCTGTACACTACTGTAGCCGTCTGACTGTAATATGTACACAGTATGTATGAGAATAATAAACCATAGGAGAAAAGACAGGGACTTTCACACAGAAAGGTGGTGCTGCTCTTGAGATAAAAATAAAGATAGGCTCTAAACTTGTGTAAACCTGTGCAAAGACACTTTTCCTGTCTCGACACTCCTGCCACAGTCCCCTGCACCTGGCTGAGGCTTCACAGTGGAGCGTACAGCACATCTCCTAAAATAAAAACTGCCCACTCACCTCTTTTGTTTGTAATGCATTCCTTTTGAATTTGATCTACTTAGACTGGTTTAAATAAGAGTTTAGAGTTTGCTGTCAGTATCTGCAATTAGGTGTAAAAAGGATCGGTACTTAAGTCTGAACTACAGACTTTTGTTTAATCAGGTTAGCCAGTTTTACTTTTGTGCCTGTTCGTACCGACTTCAGCAGTATTACTGCATTTATAATATAGTAATAACACACATTCAGCATCTTTTAGTATGTCTAAACACAGGAGCCACCGTCTTTATCATGGGCCTTTTCCTTATCCTAGCTTTCTTCCGTATTCAGCAGTTTCTGAATTCTCAGCTCAACCATCCTGTATGTCATCTGTCTAGAATATTGCTGATGGATTTCCTGATGCACGTTTGGGCCCCTTAATACCAAATAATCAGGGCATCAGTGCTACAGCCTATATGTGCATCCCTAAATAGCTCCAACTTTCCATGTTCTATTAGCTGCTCCCAGCAGGAAAATACTATGTCATGGAGCAAAAGTTGTTTTCTGAAACTGTTCTCATAAAAACGAGTCGTTCATGAAACCATAACCTGATCTGAATGCAGAAGAGCATTTGACGTAACTAACCTGGAGATCAGCAGCTGCAAAAACTACATGATGCAGTCACCTCTCAAGCCTGAGATCCACAACAAGAACATAGGCTTTTTTGAGGCACCAGAACTAGTGATACGGTTTTCAGAATGAAGTGCATGTTCAGGGATTCAGTGTGCTCTTACTGGTACCCTGAGATGTGTATGATATTTGTGGTACCCACAGCCTGAGCCTCTGCTTTGTTTCCAGGTTTTCAGTCCTCAGAGTCACTTCAATCTCAGCGCTCTTATCCAACTGAGAAACTTCCATCTCCAGCAGGATGTGATGAGCTGAGCAGAGGAACATCAACATAGTCGGAAAAGGTACATTTAAAATTATAGCAAAACAGCAGCTTTTAATTTGTGCTGGTGTAGTAGAAAAGGTCAATATCAAGTCAAACTAAGGCCAAATCAAGGTTAATAGGGAAGACGGTGCATTTGATTAAAACAATTTCTTAAGTTAACGTCCTCCTTAGGACATAGAAACAAGGCAGCTAGTCTGATGAATGTCGCTGCTCAGACTTTTTCTCTTGCCTAACAGGAGACGTATGATTAATAATCCCGAGATTAAGCAGCGAGTCTGAGCAAGCAAAAGAGAAATTCCCCTTCAATGTCTCACACACTGCAACACTCACCGCAAAAAGGTGACAAAGAAGTCGTGAGGAGGAATAGCTTCTGCTCTTTGGGAAGCGGAGATATGACTATCCCATCATTTTCTGATAAACCTGGAACACACATGTGCACACAGTCAGTGAGACTCCCACTGTAGATCTGCTGTAAGTATGTGATAAATCAAAAGGAACCACATTAACTGTGTTGGAGTATCTGAAAAAGCCGACATGTGATGAAGACCAGACCTGCTGCCCCAGTGCAGCCTCACGCCACATCTACTGGTGACGCAGAGAACACGAAAGAGGCCATCCACTTTACTTTTATTCTTTCATGCCTCTGACAGTCATCATCCTGTCTGCCCTCTGTGACCGTAAGGAACTCTGGCTTTTTATTTGTGTAACTGCAGCAAGACGACAGGCCCAAGCACAGAGCCCGAGCCACCTCTTCATCCACAAGAAGGACAAAGAGTTCAAAATGATATAAAGACGCAGAAGACGCTACAGCAGCCTGAACCCACAAAAGAACTGCCAAGTGGCTTAAAAACAGTTCACAAGTGTACAGATGATTTTTAATGGCTTTTTATTGCTAAATGTAAACTATTCGTGGCATCATTTTTAAAGCAGATGAGATGCGATAAATACTTTATACTATGGTTAATAGACTGTATTGTTAGAACAAGTGTGTTGCAATAAAATAGAAGAAGCGTTGAAAGCAGCAAGTCTGGTAAGAATAACGATGCAGCACTGTAGGCTGCAGGACTATTAATAAAGCTCATAACTCAGTGTCATATTAATCTCGAGCTGAGAAATGTTTTTATTGTAAAAAGACAAATGACAGTCCCAAAATATGCACTCCCGGCTTTGAGCACACAGACAAGATGACACCACGCAAGAACTAACAGCAGCAGCCACTACACGGCAGGTGATCACCCACGTGACCTTACCTATTACCGGACACTTCCCTTTGAAGACATCACAGTCTACGCAGCGTCCCTTCAGAAAGTCCTCATAGGTGGAGCACGGGATCCCCATTAACGGACACGAGCCGTTCAGCGCGCTCATGTAGACGTGCAGCGCCATCATGTGGTCACAGATCACATAACCATACACTGGAAAGAACAAAAGAACTGACAGGACACAGAAGTACTGAGGGGGCCACATGTCAGTATACTCTCAGGAAAGTCATTGAAAAATCTGTCCAGACGTGAAACTGGGTCAAAGCTGCTCGTCTATAATCCGAGTTTCATTCATAACTTCTGAATGCAAAAAGCAAGGACACAAGAGTCAAATGAAATAAACAACTTTTAATAAACCCCCTTTTATTTTCTATATTTTTATTCTTTTTTTTAAATTATTGTTGCAGTGAGTGCTGAACTTACTCGAGGGAAACCTGGAGCGGGCACATCCTGTCTGATCCTTCCCTCCATTCAGAAAGAAGTCCACATGGCCGACAGGGATGGAGATGCCAAAATCTGATGCAGAATGAAAACCTCATTAATGCTGTCATCATTTTGTTGCTACAGTGGTGCCCTGACTGCACCGCAAACACAACTTCAGGTGTAAACACAACTCTCACCGCCTCGAACACCCCGTTAATAAATGGACAAAGACATTTAGTGACCTGGATTAATCCCTTTTTGGGACATTTCGCTAGTCCTAACAACTCCTAATGACTGCATATTTTGGGAGTGTGCTCCACAGTAATGTGTATCACAAGTTTCCTAGTGTCTGGAACCGTGCAAGATTTCTTCTTTTCTATCTTTTGATTTGAAAGAAGAAGCTTGTTCTTTAGAACATTTGATGCTCTGAAAGTTATTCTGACTTCAGGCGATTTGCCTGATTTGTACATCAAATGTGTTTTATTACACCTCAAACACAAACAAGCAGTAGAGTGTAATGCTGCAGTTCCATAGTTGCTCTTTGTTTATAATATCCAGTAATAAAACCATAATTGATTAGCCTGGCAGGTCTGTATCTCATGCTTTCTGAGGCTTGTACTGTAGACACAGCAACAGCAAGCAGTCTGAGCCAGCAGCAGGGAAGTGATGGAAATAAACTAGCAGGTTAGGTTCAAGCTGTCTCACAGTCAGAGTCTGTGTGGATGGCGTCCACAAACTGAGCGTCGGAGGGGTCCAGCCGGTCATAGGTGTCCGCTCCTTTAAACATGGGTCCAGCGGGGTCCAGGCCTGTTTCAGAGGTAGACATCTGAGGTTAAAGGCATTGCATCAAAATTACATTACTGGAAAAAAAAAATCATTTAAAAAGAGTCGTTTTTCTTCAGAACTCAACTCGTCATGGTCTATGGGGCTAGGACCCAGATTTTTGAGTTTTATGTCTTATTATAGTGTTTCCTGGTTTGTTTCTTTATATTGGCATACTTCTTACGTAGTTCTGTTCATGGGTTTGGTTTATATTATATTTCCTGAGGGCTTACAGTATGTATTCCCGCCTCCCTTATGTTTCCATGGTTGGTCGCTGTGTTTGGTCTCTTCTTCGTTTTGTGTTGCACTGCCTCACTGTTTGGTCCTTTGTACCTGATATCTAGTTTAGGTTTTGCTCTGGGTTTCGTATTTATATTCTCAGGCTGTCTCAGTTTTAGTTATCTGGGTTCTGTTCTTGGTTCTGTGATGTTGTATTTTACCCCTTGCTTAATTATCATGCTTCCCCTGTGTTCCCCGTGCCTTGTCAGGTTTTTTGTCTGTTAATGATTCTGTGTTCAGTCACTCCCTGGTTTATTTTGGTAGTCTTTTGTCTCATGTGCACTGTTTAGTTTAGCTCCCGTTGTCTTGTTTTCCTCAGTGATCTGTGTTCCTTGGTGTCCCAGCCTCATCTGCATTTGTCCTTTGTCTTCCCATGTAACCCTGCCTGACTCTTCTGTTCTCCCCTATGCCAAGTTTAGCATTCCTGGCTCAAGTCCTGCCTAGTTTTTGTGTGTTTTGGAAGAAAGTCCCGACTCCCGAGTCCGGCATTTGGGTTCAGCGCTGCCTCCTACACAGCTGGCATATGACACAGCCTTTAGGGAAACTCTAATTGTGGTCAGTGTAAAAAACTACACATTGGTGTACTGAGCTGTTTTGTACTGTATAGTGGTTCAGTGAGGGCCCCCGTGTCCTGGAAGCTACACCAGCCTTTTTATATGAGGTTTGCAATTTGGGTTTTGTGGTAGCAGTTTGTGCCCTAAGCAGTCAGTGACTGTTTGCAAGGCAAAGGTTTGGTAGCAGTGAACTCTGAAAAGCTGCTGTTTTCAAAAAGCAGCCTCAGAAAAAATGGTGAGAGAGAGAGAGTAAATAATGAAACAAAAGCAAATAGACGTTCAGTAAATAGTGAATTTGGTTGCATTCTGTTTTCCTTGTTGTGCAGTTGGACACTGAAAGGAAGAAGTACACAAACAGCATTAGTGGGTTCACTTTATGTAGAAATCTGGCTGCATATCTGCCCTTTGTCTTAACCCAAACTGTGACTGTTGGGATTTGGCGCAATAGAAATAAAATTGATTTGAATTGAATTGAACTTTGGTAATAAATTTTTTTTTGTATTGAAATATCAAAATGAGCTGAGTCTGATGCCCCCCTGTCAAAGTTGGTTGCCCACCCAGTCCATCGGCTCTGCATCCCTCTAAGTGGTCAACCAACCAACCAACAATAGGCTAGGGGAAAATTTAAAGATAGTTTTTGAAACCTCTTTCAGTATTAGCATGCTAATTTCCAAAATCTATTCCAGTCAGCATCAGTGAAGCCTCTGAACTGCGCTGACATTAAACCCACACAAGTGTGTCAACTCAGACTGAAAGACCTGATATCAGTGAGTGAACAGTGGTGTTTTGGTACTGGCGGTGTGCTGCTGAAGGGGACTGAGCCGAACAACTTCAGTGTCTTTGTTCAAAGTGTTGTTGTTCTTCGAAAAGCTCATCTTCCAATGTCACACTGAGGTCTGTGAGAGGCTGTCTCATGGAGACCTTTACTGTTTTGACTGTTGTTGTCTCCTTATTTCAGTGAACCTACAGTAATACCAGAATACCAGCAAGTGACACCTTTTATTTCTACCCTGCAACAACAGAAGTTCCCCCCATGATGCCGTCTTATGTCTACTAAAGGAGGATTATTCTGATTATTTTTAAGTGTCATATGTAAATAATTTTTAGGGCAGAGTAACTGCATTTCCAGTTCAATTTTACATTGCAAGAGATGTGGACAGGATCTGAACTCACCTGTGATTCTCCCTATTTTTCCTCCAAACAGTGTTCCCACAAAACCAGCGACATGTGCCCCCAGACTGACTCCAATGAAGTGGAAGGATTCTAGTGTACAGCCATGGTTCTGTTGGTCAAGACAATCATTGCTTATTTCTATGAAAAAAGATAAACTCAGCACTCTGTATTCCATATAAGCTACAATGTACACATTTTTTTTTTGTCATTTGCAGAATTTATCTGTTTTGGTATGGGGTGCTGTCATGGCTGACAGCCTCTCACCTGCAGCTGGTTGATGAGGACGGAGATCTGCACGGCCACCTCCTTGTAATTCTCTACCACCAGGTTGTAGGCAAAGGATGCACTGTAAACCCAATCCACCACCACCACATTCACATCTTCAGCCCTTAATAGGGCCTGGCTAAGCTTCTTCATCCAGGAGGGCTTCCTCCCCAGTGCCCTGCAAAGATAGGTTGGGGGTCAGATTAAAGCCATTAATTTTGAGTCTCTTTAAGACTAATGGATTTACTTTATAAACTACACAAAACTAAACTAGCACACTTTTAAGTTACTTTGATTCCAGTTAAATTGAAGTTCTCATAAAGATTTTGAAACTAAGGACCTCACCTATACCCGTGGATGATAACCTTTGTGGGATGGGAGGGATTGAAGTAGGAAGTTTGCTCGGTGAGGGACGTCTGGTTGAATGTTTGTGCGCAGTCCATGTTTTTCCTGGTCAGCAGCAGATACTGGACCTGTAGTTTGACTCTTTGCTGCCGGTACTCCCGCCAAGTGGTATTGTTGAGATCAGCGCACTGATCATCTTCCTGCCTTTCATCTAAACCTGGTGGAAGTAGAAGGACATAATATGTACTGTGCATGTTGTTTTAGTCTCTTTGTTTCATGAAATTAAAGATTGTGTGTGTTTTGTATTTGACGCCATTGTGATTACCACACGACAAAAGGTTTTACAACCCCAATTCCCAAAAAGTTGGGAAACCTTGTAGAATGTGAATAAAAACACATTTTACATCTCATAAATCTATATTTTTTTCACAACAGAACATACATGAAAATAAATGAGCCGCTGGTAGGTCTGAACTGCAGGCAGGCCAGACGGTGTACTACGAAGCCTCTACGAAGCCATACTGTTGTAATAGATGCAATATGTGGGTTAGCTTTGTCTTGCTGAAATATGTTAGGCCTTCCCTGAAAAAGATGCAGGCTGGTTGGATATGGATATATGTTGCTTTAAAACCCGTGTATACATTTCTGCATTGATGGTGCCTTTCAAGATGTGTAAGCTGCTAATTCCATAAGCTGCAATGCACCCCCATACCATTAGAGAGATGCAGGCTCTTGAACTTGGCATTGATAACAAGCTGGATGGTCCCTCTCTAAAAGATGTGGCATCCACGTTTTCCAAAATGAATTTTAAATTCTGATTTTCCACTTTTCCTTAGTCCATTTTGAATAAGCTTTGGTCCAGAGAAGATGATGGTGTCTGTGGATCGTGTTCACAATACTGGCAATTGTGATTTTTGGCCTTCGTCTCTTGCACAAAGATTTCTCCAGATTCTCTGAATCTTTTGATGATGTCATGTACTTTAGATGGTGATGAGAGTCGTCACAATTACTTTACAAAAGAACATTATTCTGACATTTCTTCACAATTTGTGGACACAGTTTTTTGCAGATGCTGCCCCTCTTTGCTTCTGAGAAACTCTGTTTCTCTAAGCTGCTCTTTTTATACCCAATCATGTTACTGACCTGTTGCCAGTTATTATAATTACCTGCCAAATATTCCTCCAGCTGTTCCTTTTTTAGTAACACTTCCTTTTCCCGCCTTGTGCTGCTCCCATCCCAACTTTCAAAACACGCTGATGTTCCCATCAAATTCAAAATGAGCTGATATTGTTCATGAAATAGTAAAATGTCTCAGTTGAAAAATTGCATGTTTTACTGTGAATACAATATGGGTTTCTGAGATTTGCAAATTATTGCATTCTGTTACATTCTATTACATTTTACACAGCGGCCTAACATTTCAGAATTGGGTTTGTGGAAGAACAATAACTATCCTCTTTGTCTCAAAAATCAAATATACAATTTATACAAGTCTAATTCAGTCATGTACAACTTTAAGACTTCTGCTTCACTATATTTGGAAATGTAAATTTTACTCTACTACATTTATCTGGTGCCTAATGACACCAGTAATTACAACACATATTAAACCAGCATTTCTCATTCTTTCTGGCTTGTGACCTTTCACTAGAAAGCTGTGTCTAATCAGGGCTTCTTGACAAGTTTTACATCTCTATGAAAGTTTAATGATCAGATGATTAACAATCTAACAATGCCAGCTACAGTACTATATTGGTCACTCAGGGCATTTTTAATTTTTTTTTTTGCTGAGAGAATAGTTTGTCTTTCATAGCCTTCTTTAGGACATTTCACTGGTAATATATTCAATGTTACCAGTAAAATGTGAAATTAGGAGGCAATTCCCTCTTTGTTTCTTACAAAGACTCTTGGAAGACAAATTACAGAAGAAGAATCTCACTTTGCTTTGCTGAAAAGTTTGTTTTTTGGTATATTGTGCTTTTGTTGTAGTCCTGCACTTGTTGTCGTTGTTGTTTTGGAGTCTCTCTCCCTGAGTTCAGGAAGAGTTGAGCAAAGACGTCTCCAACTTCTGGGTTGAGTCCAGACATCCATGCCTCAGCCTGACTACCTGCTTCTTGTCAGCCTCATTAAATAATAAATGGACAGGTTCTTATATACAGTATAAGCACCCAAAGCACTTTATACAGCATGTCTCATTCACTATCTACATGTGCTTTCTATCTAACATTCACACACACACACACACACACACACACACACACACACACACACACACACACACACAATCACACCTGATGAACACATTGGGAGCAATTCATGCTTTAGCATCTTGCTCAGGGATATTTTGGATATTTTGGCATGCAAGCTGAAGCAGTCAGGGATCGCACCACCAACCAAAACAAACAAAACCAGTGGCCTCTCCCTCAGAATTTCTCCCTCGGCTCTCCAAGTAATCAATCGCTCGCTTATGTGGACTCCTTGGAATAATTGCTCTCTCTTCTCTCTTAGACTCTCTGCTTCCGAAATCAGACCAGCGACACAGAGTCACCTCGAAATCTTCACGCACTGTTGTAAATCTTTTTGTACAACAAAGTATTCAATTTGAGAACTCTGTCTCTTTGAGTGTTGCATTTGAGTCCACCACTGACTATTAGCACAGGCAGCCCGTGACAGGTATGTGCTATGTAATCACTGACTTGTGATACAAACCCACAGAACACAGCATCTTTGCATACGTAACTGTAATAACATTATGGAAAAGTGAAGCAGAACAAATGATCACACTACTTACCCACCACCAGTGATGCAACACAGACCAACAAAACACAGAGGAGGAAGGTTTTGTGCTCCCAAAGCATTTCTGTAGTAACAGAGAAGTGAATGCTGAGAATAGCTTCCAGGAGCTTGTTAATGCTTAATAGTGCTCAGCTGCTCTCTTTAGCTCCTAGATCAGTGATCAGCTTTTGGCTTGAGTAAATCCCAGCTCTGTGCAGTGCTACAATACTGAAACAGAAACACAGAGTTTAACTGGCAAGCATGAGGCATGAAGCAATGCTGGGATCCATATAAAGCAGTCCAAATCCGTCCAGAATATAAAGACCAGGGTTCATTGTTCCTGTTCCTACAAAGTTTCACTTTTAGACTGAATGTATCCACAACAAACCTTTCGCAGTCTTTTCCCCTTTATTTTTCTTCGAGGGGAATTTTTCCTTCTTTTCTTTTCCCAGACTGGGTTCTCTGTGGTTGAAATTCTTTGCCTGGTGGTGACCTCATTTGTATTCAATGGCTGTTTGTTGAAAAGGCTGGACTCTGGCCTTGCTGCCCACTAGTTTGTGTGTATGTGTGAGACCTTAAGGGTTTTGTGTGGTTCTGCTTCAGAGAGAGAGGTCATCTGAGGGAGTGTGCAGAGGTCACTCTGGGAAGTCTGGAAATCAATCATCAGTGGATTGATTGTTGAGTCTGAATTATTTTTCACATCTTTTCACATGCACTATTTAGAGGCCTGTATGATAACATCCATTTCCTGAAAACGTAGCCTATGCTTACACAAAGTTTCCACCACAAACTAAATGACTTATATTGCTTTTTTGTTTAACAGCAATGTGACTGTGTGTCCCCACAAAATGAGTAACACTTGTCCACACACACACCTGCATGCACAAGTATAATCCTGTGGAAACAGTTCAGTTGTGTGGCTTGCATTCTCATTGTGTTAATGTGATTTAGAGCCTAATTATGAGCAAGACTTTGTGGGGGAAAGAAAAACAAATTATTACTAATAACGGTCACTTGAAATCGCCGCTCATGGTTGAAGTAAGTTTGTTTTTCCAAATGAAAATTTTGCATTTGTGTTGATGAGCTCACAGGAAATGAACATACACAAAAAAAGTGAAAATTCAGTGAGAATCAGAATATTTTTTCCCCAAAACTTTATTAGTATACAGAAGACATTTCCATGGAGTAAAGAAACAGAAGATTTGTCTGTCTCTCTTAAATGACTTAAATAGTATCTCCTGAAGTTTAAGGTCAAAAGCCAATAGCACTGATTCACAGTCCCGCCTCTAAGATTGTGTGGCTTTGGATGTATTATCGCACAAAAGAAAAACATATGAAAAATATTTCAGTGTATTTTGAAAAATGTTCACAAATGTGCCTTTTGAAAGAAACACCCATGTCACATTTTCCAGTGACGCTTACATGCTAAACAGTTCTGCTAACGGTCACTGGGCATCTGTTACTCATGTGAAAAATGACAATGGCATTAACAGATACAAAGAGAACATACTTATTGTACAGTTTGCTATTTTGTTTAACCAAACTGTAGTTCATCTAATGCACGCTTGAGTCATTCCCCTAGACTGACATTAATGCAGCTTGCTATTGTTAGCTTAAAACTTAGCATTTAACCCTATTTTCTAAATATGGTTACTTCTGGCTCCAAAAAACCCCAAAAACAAACAAAAAATCCAAAATGGTCATGGCTATATGGTAAAGGTTAGGCTTTAAAACAGGACTTTACAACCCCATGGTTAATGTCACATGCTATACCTGTGTGTTTCACTGTTTTAATGTGGTGCTAATGACTTTTAGTAATTTTTCAACTATTTAGACCAGATTTTCTCTCTCTCTGCTGGCAACTGTGAGGCGAGCCATTCAATGGTGTGTTTGCGTGCTTCATCCCAGCTGTATCTGGGGACATATCCCAGATTCCTCTTGGCTTTCTGATAGGAAAAGCTGAATGGCGTATTCAACATGGTGATGAGCTGCCGGTTCAACGGTGGGACAATGCGTATGAAAGGCCGTAGGATCATGGACAGGGTCTCCAAAAGGAAACAGAATAAGTAAAGGAGGCTGAGTGGCAGCTGGAGTTTCTCTTGAATACTGAAACCCAGAGGAGACATCATGACATGGTTGAAGTCTGAATAACTCACAGGTGGAGTGTCATCAGAAATGAAGTAAAACTTTCCTCCAACAGCAATCCTTTTCTGTGGATCTTTGAGGCTGCGGGCTGCTTGGAGGTGAGCGGCGGCCACGTTGCCCACGTAGACGGGATTCACAAGGGCCTCGGGGAGTGAAGCGCGAAACAGAACATTCCTGTTTCTTATCCCATCATCCATGTGGCCTAGGAGGAAACGGCAGCCCTCTCCATAGATATACATGGGTCTGAGGGCACAGGTTGCCAGCTGGCTTCCGTTTTGGAGGACTTCACCGTGGGCCTGCAGGGTTCTCTCCTCAGCCTCTCTTTTGGTCTTGCTGTAGTTGAACTTCAAAGTGCTGTCGTAAACTGTGTCCTCACTGCCATTTATTATGGGTTCTCCCCTGGGGTTTGGACCCATAACTTCGATGGTGCTGGTGTATATGAAGGACATCACATTCTCTTGAATACATGCTTCCAAAAGCAACTGTGTTCCTACAAAGAAAAGATGCTCTTCAGTTAATATAAGCTAACAATACACTACATATTGCCAAAAGCATTCACTCACCCATCCAGATTATTGAATTCAGGTTCCAGTCACTTTCATGGCCACAGGTGTATAATACCAAGCACCTAGGCATGCAGACTGCTTCTACAAACATTTGTGAGAGAATGGGTCGCTCTCAGGAGCTCAGTGAATTCCAGCATTGTACCGTGATAGGATTATACTTGCGCAACAAGTCCAGTCGTGGAATTTTATCGGTACTAAATGTTCCACAGTCGACTTTTAGTGGTTTTACAACAAAGTGGAAGCGACTGGGAATGACAGCAACTCAGCCATGAAGTGATAGGCCACATACAATCACAGAGTGGGGTCAGTGGAAGCTGAGGTGCATTGTGTGCAGAGGTCATCAAATTCCTGCAGAATCGTTCATTACAGACCTTTAAATTTCATGTGGCCTTCAGATTAGCTCAAGAACAGTTCATAGAGAGCTTCATGGAATGGGTTTCCATGGCTGAGCAGCTGCATCCAAGTGTAAAGTTTTGTGGAGGGGGATTATATGTGGGGGTGTTTTTCAGGAGCTGGGCTCGGCCCCTAAGTTCCAAAGGAACTCGTAATGCTTCAGCATACCAAGACATTTTAGACAATTTCATGCTCCAAACTTTGGGGGAACAATTTGGGGATCGTCCATTCCTGTTCCAACATGACTGCACACCAGTGCACAAAGCAGGTCCATAAAGACATGGACGAGTAATTTTGGTGTGGAAGAACTTGTCTGGCCTGCACAGAGTCCTGACCTCAACCCAACAGAACACCTTTGGGATGAATTAGAGCAGAGGCTGTGAGCCAGGCCTTCTCATCCAACATCAGTGTCTGACCTCACAAATGCACTTCTGGAAGAATGGTCAAAAATTCCCATTAACACTCCTAAACCTGTGGAAGGCCTTCCCAGAAGAGTTGACGCAGTTATAGCTGCATAGGGCGGGCCAACATCATATTAAACCCTAAGAATTGGATGTTACTCAAGTTCATATGCATGTGAAGGCTGATGAGCGAATACTTTTGGCAATATAGTGTATCTCAGAGGAGAACAAAACTTTATGCTGTGACAACAACAACAGAGTACAAAGAAGACAAAGAGACTGTTTCTGAATTGGGTAATTTGTTCCTTGATTAATTAATGCATTCATTTGTTTGTGTAACAGGAAGCTGTATGTGTGTGTCTATCTGTATCTGTATCTATCTATCTATCTATCTAGAGAGAGAGAGAGAGAGAGAGAAAGAGAGAGAGAGAGAGAGACTCGCATGAGATTGACGGATACATGCAGTATTGTGCAAAAGTTGAGCCAGCCCTCATTTCTTTATACTATGGTTCCTGTCTTGGAATCTTTTGTTAAGTGGTCTTGGGCAACAGTTCTGCAGCTTTCTGAAGGTCTTTCAAGATTTTCCTTTGGACATTGGCTGCTTTTTCACTCATTTTCAGTCTGTTCCTTGTACCTGACCATTTTCAGAGGATATTTGTTTGTTTAACCACTAAATACAGACCTATGAATCATTCAAGCATAAGGGCACCAACAGTTGTGCTCAGAGGTTTACACAGACTCACCATGGGCATGAATGTCATGGTAATTTTGAGCTTTTAATGATTTGTTTGATCGATTCTTTTTCCATGGTGGAATAATTGTACAAATTACAACTTTAATGACTTTTAAAAAACAAGAATTTGGTGCAGAATTTATTTTGGATTCCTGCTAATTCATACAGAGCCCAAATATATACAATCATTCACGTAAATCTTTTATTATGTGCTGCTGAAGGTTCTACAATGTACAATACAACCTATTAACTTGCTGTATGTCAGTGATTCTCAAATCCAGGCCTTGTGGCCCACCCCTGCAGGTTTAAGATGTGTCCAACACACCTGCATCAAATATAGATGTCATTATCAGGGCTCTGCAGAACTTGACTGAGGAGGTAATTCAGCCATTTAATTCAGGTGTGTTGGATCAGGGACACGTCTAAAACCTGCAGGACGCTGGACAATGAGGCCTGGATTTGAGAATCACTGTTGTATGTGAACTTCAGACAACAAAGAAAGATCACTATATCTTAGCATGGTGTGGAAATTTGCAGAAATTTGCACTTCTACTTGGACAAGTAGAAGTGACAGGTCTTTTTTAAAAAAAAGCACAGACCTGCTAAAGGACCTGAAATATGCATTTGGGCCTTCAAGTTGAGCCATCTATTGTTTGCTCAGAGGTGGCTGCCAATACGCCATTTTTAAGGAAAGGAAGCAGGGAGAAAAGGCTGAGGTATGACAAATTAATAATAAATCATACAAGAGCTGGACAGTCAGCACTACTGTCCATCAAAACCTCTCAATGACACAAATAGTAGTCAAACTTAAAATATTTAAAAATGCCCAATTACTGTGTATGAGTGCAATTTTTTGTCTAAACAGATTAATTAGATTCATAGTCACCAAATACACTGATCAAGCATAGCATTATGATCATGAACAGCACTGACCTGTTGAGACATGGCCTCCACTAGACCCCTGAAGGTGTGCTGTGGTGTCTGCACCAAGATGTTAGCAACAGATCCTTTAAGTCCTGCAAGCTGTGGGGTGGGAGCTTCATGGATCTGACTTGTTTGTCCAACAAATCCCACAGATGCTCGATTGGACTGAGATGTGAGCAATTTGGAGGCCAAGTCAATGCCTCTAACCCATTGTTGCGCTCCTCAAAGCATTCCTGAACCATTTTTGCTTTTTCAGACCAGGGGCCTACACTACAAAGCTACTTCAACATACCCGGGGTATCCTTCCGTTATCCAGAATCACTTTCTAACCTAAAAGGGGCATTTCACTGGTCATCTGACTTTTCTTCCACAGAAAATAATCCCTATGAGTGCCACCTACTCCAGAGAGTTCTCAAATTGTTATCAAATAAAAATATATAAAGAACATAAAAAATATACCAGCAAAATGCAACAATGTTGTAAAAAAAAAAGGACACATAATTAATGCATGAGGAAATTATTAATCTGGTGATTTATCACACAGAGCGGTTAAAATAAACCGTACTGAATGCTTTTCTGGCTCAGTGCGCGCTCAGTGCTGCTGTTTCTTTCTAAGGTGACGGCTGAACAGCTGGATCAATTTAAGCACTGTCCCACCGTGGGTAGATCAAAGTGAAATAAATTTTATTGATTGAACAGGTATGCTTGGTGTATGTTCTCTGTTCTGTATAGACCCTCTGACTTTCCCCATAAAGGTCAGAGTGATCTTCCAGGAATGGTGACGCAATTTCTCTGGAGGACTGATGGGTCAGTAGGCGGTGATTTCATGGCTGTTGATCTCGGATATGGAAGCTCTGCAGCATAAGTTACCATAATGGTATACTCTGGGTTTTCTGTACTATGAAGGTGGTTCACTTCTTACCAGAGTTAACCCTGAAGTCACCTGGATAATCCAAAATCCTGCTGTGAAGTACAGGCCCAGGCCGCCTTCTTCCATTGCCCTGTGGTCCAGTTCTGATTGCTCAGGTGCCCACTGTTGGTGCTTTCAAACCACACGGGCCAACCTTCGTTCCCCACGTGCATCAGTGAGCCTTGGTCCCCCATGACCCTGTCACTGGTTCACTACTGTTCCTTCCACTGCAGACCAGGGACACCCCACAAGATCTGATGCTCTGATCCACTCATATCATCATGACAATTTTAAAATGCACTCAAATCCTTACGTTGCCCATTTTGCCTGCTTCTAACATCAACTTTGAGGACAAAATGTTCACTTGCTCCCTGATCTATCCCACCCACTAACAGATGTCACAATAAAGAGATAATCAGAGCTATTCACTTTACCTTTCAATGGTCAGAACGTTATGCCTGATCGGTGTATATCAGATCAAGTATCCTAAATAGTTTTATTCTTTTGCATTTATTGAAGTAATAAGAAAGCAATATAAACCCCTAATGCTCAAAATAATGATTTCATATTTAATATAAATTTAAAGACATGAGGGGTGGCTCAAGACTTTTGCACAGCCCTGTAGTTGTACTACAGGGAGGAAAAATATAAAAATTGATTTAGGAGTGAACTGTTCATTTAAAGTGCTGTTCAAATGCTTTAAAGTGGCAGCTGAAAACAGGGTTTCACTAAAATGCTGCCGTCCGCTGAAGGGTTAGTTGTGTCAAAGTAAACAATGTAAGCAGCAGGAATATTCACATGACATGCAAGTGCTTTAAGCAATGTAAAGCAAGTGTAAACTGAAAGAAGTGAAAATACTGAAGTTCAATAGTGAAAGCACATGAAAGGTCAGTAACATGAGTAATGAGAGCAGTTTTAAAATGACACTGTGAACAATCTGTCACTTGAAATGTAAGCAATGAATATAAAGCTTCAGCTATAATGCAAATAATTCTAATTCTGGTTTTATGTATGAAACTTATGTGACTGCATAATTTTTATTTAAAATTAAGTTAGGATTTAGGATTTAGGTAAGCTTTCAGTGGATTTGTCTCAGCCTTACCTTTGACATTCACCCCGTAAATCTCACTGTACTTCACTGAGTCACTGACATCAATGATGGACGCCATGTGGAAGACGACTGACGAACCGCGACAGGCTTTTTTCAGGAACTCACCGTCCCTGATGTCCCCTTCGAAAACAGTCAGCTTTGTCTCACCTTTACAGTCTGACACAAAATAAACACAAGTCACCGAAACAGTAACAAAACACACGCTGTTCAGTATAAGCTGTAACGTGTCCACATTCATCTGTCTTTTATCCTGAAATATCATGTTGTAAATTTTAAGTAAAATATCTGTAATATCTGTGTCTTTCCAGATTAAATTTAAGTTGTAATATTAATAAAAAAGTAATACATTTATTGGTGGTATTGCAACAGGTATTAACCAGCTGACATTTGCATTACAGCCTTTAATGTTGAGTTGGAAAAAACTTGAATGATCAAATCTTTATATTGAATGCTGTTCTCCGGTTATTTTCAATGAATGATACAAATCTGCTCCCCCCTTTAACGAGTTTCACAGCATTTCACACATTTTAATCTGCAAAAAACATGGCTGTTACATAGATAAACAGTTTACCCTCCAAACGCTGCAAAAACTGCAGCTCTATGTGTTTGTCCAGCAGTCGAATCTCAGCCATTTTCTCTTCTTCCAGCAGCAGCCTCACCAGCCTCTTTCCCAGGAATCCACAGGCACCCGTCACCACGCACACATCACCTCTCAGAGACATTGCAGGTCTCTTTGTATGAAATAAAGGCCCGTGAACAGTAAAAGAGCCCCAGTTTTTTTCTTCCTATTGAAGAGCCTTCTGAAAAACAGCAGCTAAGAATGAAGAAAAACTGAATACGAATTTGGTGTTCGTGGATGTTTTGTGATCTGTCCACGAGGGATGGATAACACCTTCTGTTCTCTCCACCTCAGCCCTTTTTGTAAGCCCGAGAAAGTTATTAGAAAAAAAAAAAAGTTCTTTGCTCCAAGGGAGTATTGAAAAAGGGGATGGGCTCAGCTATTCCAGGGTGGAATGTGATGCTTTCTGGAACTGGACAAAACAGCGGCTGGAAAGGCTTCTGCTGTATGCCAAGGACATTTGCTGCTGGAAAATGTAAACTTTTGCTTAATTGGGAGGAGTATTTTGTTAGAAGAGGCAGGGAGACTCAGCGTGTGACATGAGGGGGGACAAAGCCGGAGCTAAGAGTCACAGCATTCCTTGCTGCTTTCTACTGTTGTAAAATGAATGGTTCAGCACAGAAAAGAACAGATTCCTGGCCCGAGAGGCACTCGAAAATACTACAAACAGAATAAAAATACTCTGTTACAAGTAAAGCATTTAGAATTTTGTTAAAGTACAGAAGAACTACTGTGGGGTCGTCTCATATTTAACAATAAATCCAGATCATGAAGTGAGACTCCCTCTGTCCTCCCTGCTGCACAGCACTTAAATATGGTGACTTTGTTATATTCCATCATCAGCTCTTATGCATTTTGTGTATCTCTTATTGTATTTAATGTCATGCCTGCAATCCTCATATGTTACCTCATCATCTCCAACTTTTTAATCTGCATCCTTACATCACATTGTACTAGAGAGGAACACACACATAGGCTTCAGATAGCATGTTAAATATCAAAGTAATACTGGTTTAGCGCTTCCTTCCACACGGCATATCTGCACAAACACTTCATCCCCACAGTCAAGTACGGTGGTGGAGGAGATAAAAACTGGCTCCAACCGCCTGTGTCAGGACACCTGTCATTGAAAGCAGTTTAGCTCCAGTATCTAGACAGAAAAATCCCCAAATCTTTATACTGCTGTAAAGCATTTTACCATAACGGGTCCACAGGGATTGACTCACTTTTGGGGCCAGCTTCAAGTTGCTTGTTTTAAACAGTTAAAAACAAGATTTTAGCTATAACGACAGACTGATTAGTGAAATCCTGACATGAAGCCTTGAGCTGAGCTTTTTCCATGTTCCCATCTCAGTGTTTTAAATCCTGATGTGAAAAGTGAGGGGTGGATCTAACTGGGAAACCACACACTTACTGGCATGCTTTCTGACCAGCAGAATAATATAAATGTAATTTACAAAACTGACACTGTCCAGTATGAGTGGAAGTTTGTGACTGAGGCTAAAAAGTCACCAGGAAAGTGTTTAATATGTTCACAGCAAGATCAAACCGAGGGTTATTTTCCTAGACTTCTATGCAAACTTAAGTCTTGTGCAGCTACAGAGGAGCTGCTTCCTGTTGGTCCTTAAAAAAAATAAAAAAATGCAGGTTGAAGGTACTTGTTTTGCGCTGACTTATTTTTTGTTTTATTTATTTTTATCTACAGAGGATGCCACATGGGATTAAGTCCCTTTGCAGCCAGCTTCAGTTGAGGTAGTTCAGGCATCTGACTAGGACACCTCCCGGGTGCCTCATGGGTGAGGTGTTTCCTACACATCCTACCAGAAAGAGGCTAACCCAGGACATGCTGGAGAGATTATATCTCTTGGCTGGCCTAGGAACGCCTTGGGGTCCCACCAGATGAGCTGGTGGAGGTGGTTGGGGAGAGGGAGGTCTTCTCTGCTTAGGCTGCTGCCCCCGTGATCTGCAGACTATGGAGTGTTTCTTTAAATACTATATAAAACTCAGTTTGATGAATTATTGCTGATTATTATAAAAAACAAGCCCTTTTATTGTTACCATCCTTTGTCTACAGTGAATTGATTGATTTCAAGAATACTGATGCAGCTCTACTGTTTCAGGAATTGTTGAGAGTTTCAAAGGAAAGGTTTTATAGGCATTCTTTGAAGGGAAACATGAGTAGATCAGATCTGGACTCCATTAACATTAATGAATTATCAAAGTCTGTCCGAAAAGGTGCAAAGCTACGTAAGCCAAACAATACAAGAGTCTGTTACCCAGATGGCCAACTGTGTTTTTTTGTGTACAGATTAACTAAAGCTGGCCATTGTTTATTCAGCAGCTGGTACGCTTGGTCACTGGGGTGGAAACTCCTGGGCCTTGAAGGTTTTTACCTGTGGCATCACTATGATCGTATATGGGGGCAATGTTTTTCTTACATCTGACTTATAATTAGCCTGTGACACTGTTTTCAGCCTCATAGGCTAATTAAGTCATATGTCACATTTTCTGAAGATGAGCGCTTGCTGTGAGCTGCAGCGCTACCACTCATTTAAAGCAACTTTGGTCTTTTTTAACACACACAGACACACACACACACGCACGCACGCACACACACACACACACACACACGCGCACACACACACACACACACACACACACACACACACACACGCACACACACACACACACACACACACACACACACACACACACACACACACACACACACACACACACACACACACACACAGTTTATGCATCACATACT
>VUQK01018157.1:0-11994 GCA_015106715.1 Bujurquina vittata | reverse complement strand
CCCCCTCACTCCCCCCCTCTCTCTCCCCATTTTTCTCCCTACTCCCCCCCCCCACGCACACACACACACACACGCACACACACACACACACACACACACACACACACACACACACACACACACACACACACACACACAGTTTATGCATCACATACTCCTGTACTGCATGGTAGTGTCTGTATTTGGAAGCCCTTGGCAAAGCAGCTGATAAGACAGCTGTGTGCTATCTGGAGGTGAAGGATGAAGTCTCAAGGGCGGTTTCATCGTCATTAGCTGACATTAATCACAGAAGAGTGTGTGTCTCCCTCTCTCGGTGTGTGTGTGTGTGTGTGTGTGTGTGTTATGTTTGAAGCTATGGAACAACTTTCGGCTGTGCTAATAGCCGGGAGCACTTTGCAGACAGAGAATAATTTGATTCTGTGATGCAGCATGAAGACAAGCATTTTATTTGATCTTACAGCAATGCATATCAGACATATATGGAAACGTGAACTGCAGCGACTCCATGTGAATCTTCTGGGACAGTGATTTATAGGCTGATTTCTCTCTGCTTAAACTTTACAGAAAGCATTAACAGATATCTTTGCTCATTAGAGATTAACAGTGTCAACCTCG
The DNA here is from genome assembly GCA_015106715.1 of Bujurquina vittata. NCBI lineage: Eukaryota > Metazoa > Chordata > Actinopteri > Cichliformes > Cichlidae > Bujurquina > Bujurquina vittata. The sequence continues at coordinate 11,379 of VUQK01018157.1, read as the reverse complement.
TGAAAGCGTGACTTTCTGTTGGTCACGGGCTCGATTAATGCAGCTATAGTCTATCTGAAATCTTATGACTCCGTGCCATAGAAAAACTTCTTTGTTTTACAAAATCTTCCCAAAACCCTGTGGTTTTGTTTTTTAATCACCTAATCCGTCATGAATCATTATGATACAGAGCATTCAGTGAATTCCTTTTAGTTAGAGATATATATAAAAAAGAAAACAACCAACAGAGTTACAAACTATAAAAACAGCACTTAGCATAATGACAATTTTATGCTCTAATACAATTTTTCAGTGTTGGAGTCCTTTTTATTGCTAAAGAGATGGTTTAGCTCCTAAACCTGCCTCGTTCGCCTCGGTGTTCAATAAAACAAAGTCCAGAAAAAGTGATCAGTAAGCCGGGTCTGAACTTACATTCAGGAAATATATACACTATGCATTTTCACAACATAATCAACAGATCAGCATGGGTGCCACATGGCTGGCAGCAAATGAATGGACAGGAAATGATACTAACAGCAGTACAGTGTTTGTAAGTATGAGTAAAGGCTTCAAACTACACAATGTTAATGTAAGCTAGCCCGCTTTGCTTGCACATGCAACTTGTGTTTGCAACCCACACTACTTCCTGTTTTGCCTTCTTTATGCCACAGCGTGCAGGTAAATTTCATCATGTCAGTTGTGGTCTCACAGCAGCAAAAGCTGGAAACCCCCCTTGTCTGTGGCTATCAGCTCTTAGCTGTGGGAAGTGGGCAATCTTGTATCTGAGCTTCATCCACTGATCCCTCTGGTAGATGAACTGTCATTGTGCAGGCACGAATCCCCCCCAGAGGCTCCAGCACATTGAACACCCTGTCCCACACGTCCCTCTCTGGGTCATATCTCTGCACAATGTCAACCATGCATCTGCTGTTCCAGGAATATCCTCCTACCACATAGACCTGCCCGTTGAACACAGTCACACCCACGTCGCTCTGACCTCGAGGCATTGGTGACACCACCGTCCACTGGTCTGTGTCGGGGCTGTAGTATTCGCAGCCAAGGACGTCGTCATAGTCGCTGCAGCCTCGGAAATGGTTCCCACCCATGACGAAGAGTCTGTCTTCCACGGTGCACATGCAGTGTAGGCCGCGGAGCTCCGTCATGTCGGCCCGTCGACTCCACGTGTCGCTGAGAGGGTCGTAACACCAGAGCTCCTTCTGGAAGGTGTCACGGGTGATGCCGCCTGTGTGGCAGGAGAAGTGGTGGAAAAAGTATACAGATATTTAATTGAAGTAAAAACATCAATACTCCAGCTTCAAAATAGTCCAATATAAATCCTGCATATTCACTGTCCAGCGCTCCCTGTGACTGATGTGATGCGACTTCATTAGACATTACTTGTACTGGTACAAACTGGTATATGTGCTCTTGGATAAACACACTAGCTATTAATGTTATATGAAAACAAAGGTTTTTGCATTTACAAAACCAGTTTTTGCAGTTTGGACACACTCAGCCATTAATATGAATGTCCAAACCTTTGATTGGTACTGTCTCTGATACCACTGTGAGACAACATTGCAAAATTGCTTCAGTTCATTGAGGTTTGTGGGCTTTCGTTTATGCACCACAGCATTGCAGTTGGGTTCAGTTCTGGACTAATGGCCTCTGACTGCGTCATTGGAGCACATTGATTCTTTTCTTTTTCAGGCATTCTGTTGTAGATTTACTGCTGTGCTTGGGATCATTGTCTTGGTACATGACCCATTGTGGTGATATGCTGTGTTTGGTTTTGCCCAAACGTGGCACTGTGCATTATGGTCAAACATCTCCACTTTGGTCTCATCTGTCCAAAGGGTGCTGTTCCAGAAGTGTTCTGGTTTGTTCAGGTACAACTTTGCAAACCTAAGCCGCGCTGCTGTGTTCTTTTTAGAGAGAAAAGGCTTTCTCTAGGCAACCTTTCCAAATAAGCCTTCCTAGTTCAGTCTTTTTTTTTATTTTGCTGTCTTGAACTTACTGAGGCTAACTGAGGCCTGTAGAGTCTGCAGTTTCTCTGAGCATTGCCCTGACCTTCGGGTGATGCTAGGACATTCACTATTGGAAAGATTATGTCGCTCCAGACTAGCAAGCTGCCAACACTTCTGCGTGCCGGTCACACTTGCTGATGATCAGTTAAACAAGTGCATCTAATTATCAGCACGTGCCTGCTGCTTACTTGGAAGCGCTGGGGTAGTTAGTTAAGGAGTGCATAGAGTCCTGTGAAAACTATTTTTCCCATGTGACTGTAGCTAGTTGGCCCGGGGGTAAAAACAGAAAAATAGCTGTTATTGTGAAACTGCGGATAATTACACTAAAATGAGGAATTTAAAGTTACTGTTTAGTGGAACTGCTAACAAATTATAGATAAGGGGTCCAGCTAATCACTGTTATTTATCATCCTGATCTCATCTTGGTTGGACAATCTGTTTAGCCCTTTAGTCACGATTCAGGAATTTTGGTGGAAAGAAATTCATCTTCCACACACATAATCATTTTAGGCAGCAGATGTCAGAAAATGAATATTACAGTATAATATATAACGACAGAAAGTGACCGAAGGGGATATTTATATATTAATGAGCTTTCTACATTTTTTTTAAGCTACAGCTAAAATTTTCAAATAAATGCTGTAAACGTAAGTGTAATATTTCTCAGTGAAATTTAGTGAGGTCAAAGTATAAAGTGAATATTAAAGTAAAATACAAGAACCTTTACTGAAGTACTGTAAGTAAATGGACCTAGATTCTTTCTACTGCTAGTTACGATGTGAAAATTTGTACTAAAATGTGTTTTTATTAAAAAGAGTGCAGAATTTGTGAAAATGTCTACATATCTATAAGAGGAATAGGTACGCTAATAAGCGTATGTGGAAGAGTATGAATTAATGAACACATTGCTTCCTGTGGAGAAACACTAACATCCTTCCTGTCACACTCACAACTCACCTTCTTTTAGTTCTTTTGTGTATATTTGTACAACAATGAGGTGTTTTTTGTCTGTGCGCCTTGCTGCTGTAATTAAGACCGTTTTAGGTGAAGGGTTTTTTTTTTGTTTAGAGCTAAAAAAAAGTTAACCACTTAGCTGAGTCACAAAATGAACACCTTCCCTGCAAGAGTATTAACACCATCACATGATTTGAAAACACTGACTGCTATAATATTTTGTCATTGGGATAATGTTAACTGGCCGGAAATTGGGTATAATCAACAGCTGTTTGATAAACACAGTTAAAAAAAAATATGCCATTCTGTGTCCTAATAATTTGTAAACCTTATGAATAATTCAACAATTGAGAAATTAGGTTATTTTAACTCAATCAACTGAACTGCAGTGAACAGTAAATTAACAAGAATTAGTGAACACTTTGTTAAAAGCTTAAAATATTCTGGTGCTCTTTTGCTGAGGTAGCACATTCATACTGAGCCTCAGCTGTAAATCAAAAAATACAGAGTCTATATAGGTACATAGGTATATATAAATATAGGTATGTACGTAGGTACAAAGTCGATGTACAGTGAGATACAGTGTATGCTGTTATTTGTGTACAAATGATAATAAATGTACATGCATGTTGTAGCTTCAGAAAACTGCGGGTTTTAACTTGGTTGCAAAGGTTTCCTGATTCACAAGTGAAACTCGTGTTTCTGCTCTCAACACCAAAAGCTGCTTTCCTGTCCAAGGTTGCTAAGAAACAGGCCTGAGAGCAGGGTGTGAACCGCTCATGAGACCATGCATCTCAACAGGAAGTGGCTTCAAATAGGTCACCCATGAAAGCGCTATCTAATCCATCTCATTAGGGTGGGTTTTTTTGTTGCTTGTAGACAGTCCTTGTTGAACTTTAAACTTTAGTAAAAACTACAAATAAATGAAGAGATAATCTCCACAGCTGACTGGTCCTTACTCTGACAGCTAATTCGAACCTAAAGAAGAAGCAATGCATGGTTCACACATAAATGAATATCATTTATAACATTTCTGTGTTCCCTGGCATGCCCTAGATCTCCGCAGAGCTCATTAACATGAAGAAGGAGCATCATCAATCAGATAAAGGAAGATCTGAATGATCTGTTAATGCTGACTGTCAGTAGAAAGAAGAAGTTGAGTAATGTTGTTATAAAACTGTAGACGGTCACTGTACAAAGCTTTTGTTGTTAACTGTTGGACTTGCAGCCTCTTGCTTTGGTGTCAGTTCCTTATTTTTTGTTACCACAAGGTGAATCTTCCTCCTACTCCAACCATAGTATTGATCTCTGTCTGCAGTAAATTGAAAACTGAAATGAAACCGATTCTGCAGTTCGCGAAATGGTCATGCGGTCCGTTGTTATTTACGTCAGGGAGATACTGTCAAACTTTCTGAAATGTGCGCTTACATTTTCTATATTAGTAAGTGTTAACATGATCTTATATATTCTACCTACTTTATGACTGCGTTTTAAAAACAGAATAATGTTTATGGTGCAGTCAGAACGAACGGCAGATGTTGTTATCATGTAAAAAGTCAGTCGAAAGACTGATCAGAGGTTGGATCTAAATTATGCAAAGTGAGGACACGAAACATTCACACAAGCTGAAAGTATAACAGCCTGAGAAAAAAACGACTTGCAGGAGAATGATATTATCAGCGTGTTTTTGCTAGAAGTGACCTCTATGTTAATGAACAGCTAACGCACCTCTGTTTGAAGCAGGGCCACATTAAAAAGGCGGCTTGGTGCCTCGAATTCATCAGCCATCACTCAATTATTTAACAAGTAAATTAGATTTTAAAATAGATTTTGGACAAAATTTCCAAGCTTCACTTCTGCAACAGTGGAATTCCTCTAATGTGCCTACTTGAGCTTTCATAATTATACAAGATCATAAACAAATCTATGTGAAATTACAACAGGTTATTTGCAGGTAGTTATGTGTATGTAATTTTTCAATTTTATCTATTTTATTAAATATTTATTTATATATGTATATATTTATTTATATATGTATTTTAGTCTTGTAGAGAGAAAAAATATATTTTGTTTACATTAAAATGTTCTGGAACTTAACAATTATATGTGCAAACACAGCTTATTTTTCATGTTTAAAAAAAAACAAACAGGAAAAATCTAACCTGAGATGTACATGAGGCCTCCATGGACTGTTCCAGCATGTCCATAGTGAGGCTCCACCATACTGTTCACAAAAGTCCACTCATTTTTCTTCAGATTGTAGCACTCCACCGTATCTGATCAAGAACAGAGAGGGATGTTTATCAATTTTATTTCAGCATGTATATTTTTAATGGCAGTAAAGAATCCTAACACCTGAATAAAAGGTCAGCGATAATAGCAGCATCCTTAAGCCTCTTTTGAACAATTCAAACTTCACTATTTCAGTAGAAAATTAAATAAAGGAAAAGTTTATCAGCTGACAGAAGCACTAGCACAAAAATCTGTAGCAGCTCACCAATTTCTCCCGAGGCGTTCCTTCCTCCCACTGCAAACAGCTTCCCATTCAGGGCGCTGAGATGGAAAAAAGTCCTCTTCTCATTGAGTGAAGCAATTTGGAGCCACTTGTCAAATCGGGGATCGTAGCGGTAGGCACTGTCTATGGCTGTCTTGCCCTTTGTGTCATAAGTACTCTGACCTGAGAAATCAAGAAGAAGCTTGGTAATTACAACAAAAGGCCAGTTACAACCTGCTCATATCAGTGTAGATTATCCAGCCATGCTTTGAGTATTGATGGCGTTTAAGTCTAAAATACTTAATACTGGCTTGTTAAAAATCAAATACTCATGTTAGATGAACACATGGCTTGAATCAACTCTTGAATTGACTGATGTGTGTACAGTGCAAACTGATGCTGCTCTGACCTCCAACAATGAAGAGGAAGCCGCCTAGAAGAGCAACACCATGCTGATAGCGGGGCACCTCCATGGGCTTCAGGGCCCTCCAATGGCCGCTCTTCTCGTCATACAGCCTTAACTCCCGGCTCACCACCAGCTGTTGTCGCATCACACCACCCAGCACCAGAATGTGAGTTGCGTCTGACCGTATCTGTGTCCTCTCTGTCTGCAGGGCCGGCTGCATGTAAGGCATCATCTGGTAGTTACTAGCCTCCAGCAGGAGGTTCACACACGCCGTCTCAGAGCGCATCAGAGAGTCGCCTTCCTCTTCGTCATCCTGGGAGATCTGAATCAGCTCGTTGGGGCTCATCAGCGGGAAGCGAATATGCCGCATCAAGGCATGCACCGAAGAACGGCGTTTGGCAGCCTCGTGGTCCAGCCATCCTCTTGCAATATGGTAGAGCTCCAGTTCGGAGAATCCTTTCAGCGAGTTGCTGCCCAGGGCGTTGGCCATGCTGATCTCGGACAGCTCGAGGTAGCGGCCACACTGCACTAACTCTGAGAGGTTCTGGCTCACAAACTCACCTTGATGGGATACAGATAATCAACACTCAATGAAAATAACCCAGTTTATTATAGTTTTGGATATTTAAACTTCCACGTACAATCAGACTGATATAAGGATAGTTAAACTGATTTCAGGTAGTGCTGAGGGCTGGAAGAATTGAATAACAATTAAATAATAACCATTAATAACCAAAGATCTATGGTAATCACACATTGCATTTAGTATCCACACAGATATATCCTATCACTTACCTATATTCAGCTGAACGTCCTCTAGAAGCAAGTCTGTGGCTATGCGCTCAACTTCCACACAGTTATCAATCGTGATCTGCAATAAAAAACACAGGAAATAGATTCATTAAACACATATGAGTAAATAGTCTCTGTTCTATAGTGACTTGCTATTTATTGTTGCTATTCACAATAATAGCTCACTTCCAATGTCATATTATGTTCTGATCCTGAGAAAGTATGGATGAGAAGGACAGCAAAGCACTAAGAGGGATTTGGCAGCTTATAAGCTCGGCCCCCAGTGTACCTGAATATAATTAGCAGATTGACGAAACTTTGAGAGATCAAGTGTGACCTCAAACTGAAAGAAGAGCTGCTTACCTCACTGCTCAGAAGCTGATTGCAGAACCGCAGCACAGGCATGACCTGCAAGAAGTTTGCGGCCTCCAGCGTGTCCTGAAGATTGCCCATGTCGAGGCTCACTTTGGATGTGTAAATGAAGTCTATAATGTTCTTTAAGCCCAACTTAGTCACCCCATGCAGCTTGATCTCTCTCATCTCCTGCTCCCTCATGCCTCCTGAAAAAGTGCAGACAAAGGACAAAGATGAGAAGGTGAGACATGTATTTGCATTGCCGCAGAAGATTTTCCTTGTACAGGCACAGCTAGCAAGATGCAAAGACACAACTGACGTTGTAAAGACTCAGACATGCTTAACATGAGGGTTATGAAAATAGCTACTTGTATACTCCAAAGCTGCCATCAAAAGGAAACTGAATGCAGAAAGGAGCCGGAATATCAAAACATGCTTCCTCTTCTTTGAATACTTGTTAAAGTTGATCCAAAAGAGAAAGTGTGATGTGAAACTGTTTTCCGTCTACTTTCAGGAGTTACAAACATGCATTCAGTGGAGTCTTTTTTTTTTTGACTACACTCATTTCTTCATCATGACTAGAATTTCATCATTTCCTTGCTGTCTCAGTGCAACAAACCTGTGAACATCGCTTTAAAGTAGTCACTGCAGGAAGCCATGATGACCCTGTGGACCGGGAACTTATCCTTGCTGTCTCCAGGAATCAAGACAACATCACAGAGAGTCTCATCTCCCCGAAAAGTATCAAAGCCCTTTGGGAAAAGGGAAAAATAGTTGGATGGGTTAGTTATTACAATTATCTCTGAAAAGAATCTCATAACAATGAGCTGTTCAGACAGTAATATGCACCTTTAACACATCCGCTCCATGTTCAGTGCTACTGAACACTTTGGACAGCGGCCGAGGAGGAAGCTTTGGCTTTGTTGCTTTGTCGGGGCGTTTAGGTGGTATTTCAGTGGGTGGCGGGAGAGGCGCAGGAGCTGGTTGTGGTGCTGGAGCTGGAGCTGGAGCAGGAGGCAAAACAGGGGATGGTGGAGCTGGCCTGTCATCTACTGAGGTTGGAGATCAGAATTTGAGAGGTGAGAAAAGCCGATACTACTGCTGATGGCGTAGGTGCACGGAGCTGCAGGCCTGCTAATGCTTATTCAGCTGTTACAATGGAAACATAAAAGATCTTTCAAAATATCTAAAGCAAGCACATATCAAGGAGAAAATTTAACAAATGTTGTAAAATAAAACATAATTAAACACATGCTGACATCAGTTCTCTGTTCCCATGGAACACTTTGGGCACACACCTTGTTGAACAGGAGGCGGAGGAGCTCTTTCTGGCTGAGCCGCGTGTCTCTGTTCCCTGGATTGATGCCTGCTGCCCAGACGGGACAGTCTGCGGCTCAGCCTACCCGGCCCGCTGTCCTCTCCATTTGCCCTGCGCAGGAAGAGTCACAGTGGAGAGCAGGTTTGCAATTTACTGTTATTTTATAAAGTGCAGTTCAGATGCAAACAATATTGTGGAGTTATGGTGCAGAGCTTGCATTCAAACAGCTTCATAGATTTGGTTTAATAAAATAATCATGTGTAGCAGTGCAAAGAAGGTCAAACACAGGCTAAACATCTGGTAAATTTTCCTTTGAAAGTTCCAGTCATGCTGTTTTGATTGGGAGAAATATTCAGAGTTTTGCCTCTCAGCACTTCCTCTTAGAAGTGTTTGCAAATGCCACTTTCCTCAGCAGACCCCTTCTATCGCTCAAAGGCTCAATTTAACCAACCAACCAAATAATCTGAAACATTTGATTAATGGAGCTCTTTTCCTAGAAGAAGGTCTGACTCGCAAAAGTCCTTTATCTGTTTTGTAGTGCGTGTCCTGTGGCCTGAAAAAGAGGAAGCAGTGGACCTTTGTTAACTGCACCATGTCTCCTCTTAAAACGGTTTCCTGCTATGGATCTCACACTCGGGAGAAAAGTCACAGCGCAAAAACATGTTCTCATGCTTTTCAAATTTGATTTTAGATACAGTTCCAATTTATCAAGCGGATACTAACTGGGTTACTAGTTACACATATGTAGATATGCAATATGCTAGAAGTTGTGGCTAATCTTTCACCAGAATTGCACTACCAGTAAGTTCTCGCAACCTTCACTCTGCAGCTTACTCGGTGGTGACAAAAACTGCCTTCAGACAGATACACGCATGAAAACACCTGCAGAAGAGCTCAAAACTGCTTTTGTGGTAGTTTCTGCTGCAGCAGGTGTCTCCATGACCACATTTTGCCATGAGGACACACACACACACACACACACAGACACACACACACACACACACACACACACACAAACACACACATCTTTGCTCCTTTTGTCTTCTAAAACTCCTAAAACCTTCACTGAAAACTTTCTTCTGTTATACATTCTACAAAAATGTTGAATAATGATTAACTTGAGGAGAAATGATGAAATAAAAAAGTAACCATGAACCCCACAACCTTCCTTACCCCATCTCATTGGCCTCTTGGGGTTGAGGACTGTTGTTTCGCTGGTGAGACTTCCTACATGATGGAAAAAGAAGCGCTTCAGTGAGCAGAAATGTATTTTGGGGCAGCAAAACACTGTTTGGCATTAAATCCTTACTAGCTTTTGTTTGCATACAAAGATTTGTAGTTGTGTGATTCAAGTTCGATACAGAAAAAAAAAAGTCTTCTGTTTGTTTTGTTGTGTCTCGCACAATAATTTAGTCAGATCTGCTTCAAAGTTTCCTAATGCAGCATTCTTTTTTTTCACACCATATTTGATGTGGCCTCATGTGTTGGCAGCCTTCACTGAACTCCACTTCAAATGTTATCAACATCATTCCCATTACAACTGTCCCATTTCCTCATTAAAAAAACCCTAGTATGTCAAAACTGATTGTATTGTTTGTAACAATTCTGTGATATTCCATTTTGGTTAAGCAGAAAATCATTCTGTACGGCAGTCTGAATATTTGTTTAGTGTGATTATCAGTAGATAAGATCAGCCGTGTGAAAAACTTTGTGGTTTTGCTTTTTGAATGTTTGATATCGCTTGATTCGACCTTACTTCACCTTATACACAAAGATCATTGACAAAGATTGCCTAGACCCTTGCACTCCATCTCAACTGAAATAATAATGAGAAGACAAAAAAACACTTAAGTATAAATAATACTGAGGTGACTGATTCTAAATAAGTGAAATGCCGTTTTGCACTGTTCTTGTACAACTGAAACAGAGCCACATGAACACACACGCATGAATTAGTGGAGCTTTGCCGTGCACTGTGCAGCTGCCTCACCTGCACTTTTGTAAAAGTACAAAAAGGCACATTTGTGGGTGACCTACCTGGAAGAAAGCTTCCTCAGCAAACTGGACCCGAGCCCTCCCTCCAGCCTGGCAGTCTATCCAAAACAAACTTTAAAAGGAAGACTGAGCAGAAAATGTCTGCTCCACCGTGCCAGCTGTTTGAAGAGTTAAAGCGTCTGACTGAGCTTCACCGTTTTAGACCTCAGTTACTTCCTGTGCTACTTCTCTTTCTCACTTAAGGTTTCTTTCCGCATTTTGATACGCTCCATCAGACAGTGTCACACTTGAGGTGGTGTCAGTGAAATAAACAAAAGGTTTCAGAAGGTTCTTAAAGTATTTATTTAAATTTTTTGGCGCATACAAGGCCTTGAATGACCTGGTGTGCAAGCATGATATTGCAAATGGAGGAATGCATTGTTCAAATTCATCAGAGGGTCTTATTTGTAGCTGAAACATGTTAGCTAACTCTCTTATTAGAGATGTAAACATTAATTTCTATACAGTCTTGATCAGATAACTGAAGGACAGTGCAGCTGAATCTTTTTGCATTAAATCACCAGGTGCTACAGGCACTTCAGCTATCACATGATATTAATAAATCCAGAAAAGAGCAACAGATCTTTACCACATGCTGGAGTTTATTCAGCCATAAGAACTTGCAGCATTTCAAACCACAGTGTACAGAGTGCACTCATGCTGACTCATTACAACACAACCAAAAAACCTCCATCCCTTCCTGTCCTCCCTTCAAAAGCAAAATCAACTTACTAAACCGACCCTCAGCTTTCAAAAACACTCGCTCATATAGTCTGGAATGACTACATATCAGAAGACTTATTTCTAACCTCTGTTAGTTGCTTGCATGTACTGTAATCTGCTGGTGTGATAAAAACATTAGCTCTGAAGTAAATCTGTTTCAGTTTTGTTGTCATGATGAAATCTCAAACTCTTTGTTTAAGTAGTAAGTTAAGTGGATAATTGTCCTCAGTGCTGCCCTCTGCTGGTGGTCACAGCTTGGAAAACTGAATGAGGTTCCTGTTGATTTCAGCTACATTCC
>VUQK01018155.1:0-10410 GCA_015106715.1 Bujurquina vittata | reverse complement strand
CACACGCACGCACGCACACACACGCACATGCACACACACACGCACACGCACGCACACACGCACACACACACACACACACGCACACGCACGCACATACGCACATGCACACACACACACAGACACGCACACACGCACGCACGCACACACACGCACACGCACACACGCACACACACACGCACGCACATACGCACACACGCACACACACACGCACGCACATACGCACGCACCCACACACACACACGCACGCACACACACGCACACACACACACGAACACACGCACACACACCCGCGCACACACACACACGCACACACGCACGCACACACACACACACACGCTATATTCCCCACCCACTTCTCTCTCACATACATTTGCAAACCCTCACATTACTGCATAGTAGGAATGTCCTTGAAGAAATGGCACCACAGTGCAGCTCAGACTGGCTGATTATTATTGGAATTTTTTGAGTTCAGTGAGCTGCAAGCTGATTATTAAAGAGTTAATGATATTGTAGGGCTACGTGGTGTAATGAAGGTATTTTTGCCAGAGAAAAAAAAATCCCTCAGTGCAGAGGAAGTGATGTCTACTGATACAGTTAGGCTGATGTCTCTACTATGAGCACAAAAAAGAAAATGCCAGGAGAAAGTTGGCAATACAAGCCCCACAGACTCCCATGTTAAAATACGTTAAATTAACATTGTTTTGATCAATATTAAAATAATTCTGACAGTCTGCTACCTGTAACCCCACTACATAAAAACTGTCAGTGAATACGTTAACAAGTTAGCCTTTTGACAGGCTGTAACTGACTGCTAGTCCTGACCTGCATTCACCCAACTGGATCTCTCAAATGTGTTTGTGGCGCCAAAGAGCTTTGGGCTCCAGTTTGGGTGTGTGAAATTCTAGTATTTTGATTACACATTAGCATTAATTCTGCTACTGTGTTAGCTAGGTTCCCAGCTACACATCTGGCTCCAAAAAGAAAAAAAAATCATCATGGTAGTGCCAATATGCTAACATTATGGCTTCAAAGCAGGGCCTTGCAAATAAATCAGTGAGGGTCGGAGGGCACTTCCTATAATGTGCACAGGTGCCATGTGTATTTTGAAAGGTGAGATTTTTTTTTTTAAAACACTGGCATCAATCTTTGCCCACATTTCTGTTGTGTATTTGTTTCCTCTTCCCTGGCTTCCCTCTCTACCCCATTTCACCTTTAACTGTCCTCGTTTACAACATGCACCTGCATTTCAACTGGCTCACACCAAACACCAGCTCACTATCTCTGCTCTGCCCCTCGGATAACACAAACCATCTTTCCAATAGCCTTGATCAGAGGCACCGTGCACTTGCAACTGCATTTGCTCACAGCAGGGGCAGCGCTTCAGACTGATGCATGCGTGAGTGCAGCCACTTAAACTGGGCCGTTCAAAGCCATGTGGACTCAGCAGGTGCTTCTTCCCCCGCCTCCACCACGTGTATCGACCCTCCTTTCTTTCCTCTTCATCTTCATCTTTCTCCTTCTTGCCTTGCTAGCTAGCCATAGCCACCCACATCTGTGCAACAATTAGGAAGGATCAGAGGGTAGAACAACATCCTGAGGCAAATCATCTGCAACATCAAGCCTAATCGCATTAGTAAGGACTCTTTCACGCAGGTTAGTACACTCAGCTGGCACGGTGTCTCACTCAGTAATGACTGGCTGCTATCTAAGGCCTGTCTTTTCATCTCCATGCTTGTTTTGTTGTGCAGAGGAAGTTGTATTGAACTTAAACTCTATTTGTATTGATCCCAATATATGCATCAATTTCTCATTCAGCTCAGCTCACTATTTTCTGTCATGTCCCAATCAACCCCAGTGTCCTTCTTCACAGACGTGACTTCCTGTGCTGCTGCGGTAGTAAGGTTTTCATGCAGGATGTTGAGGGGGCAGAGAGGATGTGCGAGCCCTGATCACATCCTGTGGTTGAGTCTGTTTGCGTGTATTTGTGGCTGTGTTTTGTTTGTTTTTTTTCATTCACTGGAAGACGCAAGTGATGAACGTAAAGTCTTGAAACGTGTGAAGCGATTGTGCCTGTGATAAGCTGCTGACTTCAAGCCCAGCTGTACTTCTTAGCACCATGTCAGTTACCACAGGTCAGTGTTTCCGACCCCTACCTGTTAATCACAACTAAAGTGTTTTGTGGGTGTAATGTGTGTATGCATCTGACATTTTTCATTTATCATCATCTCCTGTGCAAATGCTTCCACCCAGCCATTCATTTTCTTCAAAAAATTCTCCGTTTATACAATTAAGGGTTGCATCGCGGGAACTGGATCCTGGACATGTTGCCAGTCTATCTCTAGAGCTAGGAGTTTCTATCTTTCTTCAAAGTAAGCAGAGCAGCTCCAGAAACCTTGTTTTTACAGCACTGCAACTTTATTCACATGATTAAAAAAGCTTGTTGGAACTGGGAGGCTGGAAATGAAATATTCGCAGCGATCAGTGTAATGGTGCAAACATTTTTATGGTCCACAATAGGCTCCAATCAACCACCAGTTTGATAAGCAGCTAAAAATTGATGATTTGCAAACCAGTCATTACCCTCCATTGCACTGGTGCCCAATTTGTTCCATATCTATGTCAACGTGAGTCATGCACACAATTCCTGTGGTTATCAAAGTTTTTTCCAGCATGCCACATGTCTCACACCCCAAAATCTTTATGATCTATTAACAATAAAGAAAAAAAAAGGTTCCAAGTTGAATTTTACATGAATAGAGATCAGCGCAAAAGTATCACAAACGTTTTGTTGGTTTAGTTTCCTGAAAAATGTGAAAAAGAAATTGCTCAAATTAGTTTCACTTCACATTTTCATCCCACCCCCAGCCATGGCTGCCCCACAGTTTGAGAACCGCTGCCCAAACCTGTGACACAGCCGCTCAAGGCTGAACTCTTGGCCTCATATTTAAGCACACTGTAAGATTCAGGTTTTGAAATGCAAGATTGTAAAATCTGCTATTTTAGCCCATATTGTGAGAAGCCTACCTTACAGTCACACACCACTGCTCCCCCTTTGGACACAAGCACCTGAGGCTGAAGATAGACTGCACCTCACTCGTACATTTCGGTGTTCAAGCTTGGGGAAAAGCTTTTAATTCACACTAAAATATATTATTTTCTAAGATTATATGTTCAAAGTTACAGGGTTTTGAGTTCAGCAGCACTTAAATGTGATGAAACCAGCAAACACGCAGTTATTCATACAAGCCCAAGAGTCAGCTAACTAACAACATACGGCCTGTTCTCTGGGGATCAACATGACTCTGTGATATAGTCAGCTAGTGAACTGTGGGGACCTGAGAACATACAGTTGGAATTTGTGCCATGTGCAATATAAATCTGGGAACTTGTTCTAAACTGTTAGTCTAAGTCAAAATTTGAATGCAATTTTAAGCTCATCGGCAAACATCAACTTGGGACCGCAGCTGTGTAATCAATTAGACGTCGGGGGGAGGCGGGTAGCGATATCATTACCAGATCAGAAGGAAACGAGCACAAAAGCAAGACAGTGAGGCGGGCAGAAGTGGAGACAGACAGACCGATGGGCAGAGGCAGACAGGAAGGAGGCAAGTCCACAATGAATCTCCTGCCAGAGTGCCAAAATAACGAAGAAAAAGGAAGGACACCATGAAAATAAAGGAAAAGACAGGAGCCACAGGGTCAGACTTTACACAAACGCCAGACTGGAATATTTTACACTGTTTCCAATCTAATAGCCTGTCTTTTCCCACTGCTGCCACTACTGTAACTACTGGTTACAAAAAGTACACGACAGCTTTAGCTAAAGCAGGAGAAAGGTCATGTTTTTCTGTGCCAAAGGCCCATTGAGTCAGAGGTGATGGTGTGGCATTGCCTGCAGATGATACTGGAGGGTTTTACAGTAATGCCAACGATGTCTGTTTTAATGTGTCCCTGTGTGTGTGTGTGTGTGTGTGCATTTGAGTTAATTTTGCTTGTTCATGTGCATCAGCGGGGAAAATGTGTGTGGGTGTACTCTAAGCCCTAGGAATAGCATTTGCGTCCTAAACGCTCTGTTTAAAACAATCAATATCCACTCTGGTTTATACACAATAAAAGAGCATGGATTGTGCGGCTTCACGTGTGTGTGTGTGTGTGTATGTATGTGTGTGCACTTATATGATGGGAGCCCTGATGCGGCAGGGTGAGTATGCGTGAGCGTGTGTGTGGGCTGAGGGCCACCCTCTGATCATCTCCTTGGCAGCCGCTGTGCTGAAGTGCTCTCTGGGTGATGAAGAGGCCTCCCAGAATGAGAAGAAACACACGTGCACGCACGCACACACACACATCTATGTACATGAACCAAACATAGCTCCCTCCCTCCCCCATTCGCCTCTCCCCGTGTTTGATGTGGTCTTCGGAGAACTACGTTTAGAGAAATTCTTCTCCAGCTTTGAAGTCTCTGTGTTTCAAACTCGACTTGTGCAGAGTTTCCTCTTTTATCTTCTGACAGTGTGCGAGCTGGGAGGGAAACAAGCCAGTGTGGAACAAGATACTTGGCCCACACGCTCTGTTTACCATGTGTTTTACCTGTGAACCTGGAGCAGTTTCTCAAAGAGGAGCTATTGTTTCTTGTGAGATACGGGTATACCCCCAAATCTTGCCAAAAAAAAAAACCCCAAAGCGCAGTGGCTTTCAAGTATTTTAAACGAATGCCTCGGGAGCAAAGTTTTGATATCGTTGCAAGCATTTTTCTCAACAACTTGTATGGATGAAGCGACGTTCACTCATCTCCGGCATGCTCAGAGAAATATGAAAGCTGTCATTATAGCTTCTTGCCATTCAAAGACGTGGTTACTTCAAAGCATTCATGTGTAGCTAAAGACTCTCACCTTCACTCATACACGTACATTCAGTCAGTCATTCACAAGCAGGTTATGAAAAAAGTTTGTTTCAAACGAACAAGAACAAACGATCCACCGATGCTGACGCGCCCTTTTTCAGAGATCAAAATTACGACACAGGTTAGAGTGACGAGAAATTAATGTGACGTAGATGTTGCAAAATCATAATGACTGTTCCCACTCAGTTGTTGTGCAAATTTCCCAGCTGTCTAGAGAAAATAACACTGCTGTAACTAAATAACTGAAGAACTCTGAAGCCAACTTGTTGAGAACAATGATTTATGGATTGTCAGCTGAGCATAAAAATCGACGTGGGCCATCCAAACGCATGTTTTTACATGACTCTTCGTTAAGCAGGTCATCTGCATCATTTGATCCTGTACTTTGGTTTCAAACACAGTGAGGCTGTAATAACAGAAAGGACTCGGAGGTCTAATTTGGTCCAGCTGACCAAATTGACCTTCCTCACTCCAATAAGCTACTTCATGTTAGATGTCAGCAGTGCCTGCATTTATGTATCCAGAGCACAGATGCTACAAACCGTTAGTTATGCTGATGATCTGCGTGGGCAGAAAAGGACAATATTTGTGCATCACTACAGTATTACGCACCTCAAATTACAGACTGATTTACTGAAACGGAACTGCAAAGTTTCTGATTTTGTTAATGAAATGAGAGATCTCAAAACACATCCTGCGATCAGTCATCCGTTATGGAACATCGGTTTTGAACTCTGCGGTCGGGTGTGGGCTTACGTTTTCTAATCTGTTGGATAAAAACCCACAATGAGGGATCCAAAATGCTAAAAAGCATGAAAGGTGTTTTTCCTTCAACACTTTCCTCTAAAAACACAAGCACTAAAGAATGCCTTAAAGAGTGTCTTTGTCTGCTCTAACGCAAGCTGCAAATTTGAGCGTGCCAGGCTAACTAGTTTGCAACTCACCTCAAAACAAAGGGAACGTCATTAGCTGGCTGGCACATCTGTAGGCATGGAGTATCCATTGCGCAAGAATTAAGGCGCTTTTTGCGACAGCGACACCTCAGGATGTTGAGATGTCTCACGTGACATCATGTGACATCGTGTTGCTCATGAGTTGTTTGCAATGCTGGACGTGATAAAACCACCAGTTGCTTGGCAAAAATTTGAATCCCCCCCCCCGACTGGTTGGCAGTGGTTTCTGGAAGTTTCTGGCTCTCACTGGGTGAAATCTGTAGCAAAGAGGATGCTCCACCAAAAACATCCTAGTGATTGCTTTGTTTACTAGCAGGTTGCCATGGCTGCCTGTTGTTTTTCATGTTTCTCTACAAAAACTCCCTTACTACAAACCGAGCAGTAGCACAACCAGAAGGCTTGCCTTCAAAGTAGAAGTTGTGTCTCAGCGTGTGTCAAAAACTTTTACTTTGAAGGCAAACTGTCCCGGTTTCCAGTTTGTGTCGCATTTTCCAAGGTTTCACTTCAGCTTGAAGAGCAGCCGGGCATTGTAGACAAGGACCCTTCCATTCAAACTCAGACCTCGGCAATATGATGAACCGCATTGCCTTCATTGCCGTTTATTCTATAGCAGAGTTTAGCGCAACAGCTCCGTATTGCTCCTCGTTGTGGCAGGAGGAAAATAAGAAAGAATGCACTGTTGCATTTGTTGCCTTGCAAGTGAAAGCTCCCTGCTTCAGTTCTGGGAGCAGATACAAAATCCTTTGGGGTTGTGTCAGGAAGGGCATCGTGGAGCTACCCGCTGTGAATAAGTGAGCTGCTGAAAGAAGCTTTTATTTATTGCTCCTCCTGTTAGACAAGGTATACTTCTGTGACGCTGCTCCTTTATTTCCATGTCTGCAACATGGCTCGTTGTCTGGTCGAGACGCAGCTTTCGCCTCAGTCTGTTGGCATGCTCCTCGCGTATTGATCACGTTTCTTGTTTTAGAATTAATTAACTGAAAGCCTCCAAATCAGCGAGCAAAACAGGTGTCAGCTAGAAATGTGAAGCACGGAGATTTATTGTTTAGTTCAGAAGTGCAAGTGAATGGTAGCGAACGGTAAATCTGTTTGCCACGGCTCTCTGCGCGTGTACTGTGCAAAATCAGAAAAGTTTGACAGACCTAGCAACAGTAACCAAGAGGGGAAGGACTCAGCGAGCAGTCATTTCGGGTCAGGAGAATTATCGGCCTTGAGAAACCCTGATGGAAACTAAAAGCAGAGCTGTTCACAGGGTGAATGGCAACTTGACAAACAAAGTGTATAACTGCTCCCCCCTGAATGATTCAATCACTCCTCAGAATAGAGCAAAGAGGCCTCGGTGCCACTCCGGTATGATGCTACTCTTTGTATCATGTGAACCATAAGTCCACTTCAGGGCCACTTTATTGTCATTACTGAGCCGCCTGCCGCCGCCAACATCCCCCTACCCTTCCTCCATAGCAACACAGACAGACAGACAGACAGACAGACAGGAAGCAGCTGTTGCCAGGGAAACAGCCAGAAGGTCTGCAGTGCTACAGTGTGGCAGAGAGTGTTAGTGAGGTAAGAAAAGAGAGAAAATTGTGGAGGGGAGAAGCATTGCTGTGGTGGTGGAATCTAATTAGACTGTGACAGAGGACAAAAAAAAAGGGATATTTCCCGCTTCCAGCTTGTGTTGATGGAGTGAGAAAGAATGTTTTTTTTTGTGTGCTTGTGAGTGTGTGTGTGTGTGTGTGTGTAAATATACTCACATTTGCGCAAATACTGTGGGCTACCTGCGTCTGAGTCTGGGAATAGGCTGACTGACGCACGGAATGACAGACAAGCTTCAGAGTCCTGGCAACCCTGCTATCCCCCACCACCACCACCACCACCCCCACACCTCCTCCTCCTCCTTCATCTCTCATCCCTCTGCCTCCCCTCCACCATCTCTCCTCCACGTCTGTCTTCTCCCTTGGCATAAAGCGACTGCATATGGATCGTCACACAATCCGATTCTATCACTGAGAATAGCTTTGCCTCCACGGCCCTCCCATTTCACCCACAATGTGAATTTGGAGCGCCTGTCCATAGAAGTTCACAGGGCCGACCTAGAATCATTGCATTAGCATTCACCGTGTGACTGCAAAGGGCTCACTGTGGTAATTAGTTTAGTGGAGGCTGACACGGCTTTCACCTGTGAAACAGTGTTACAGAGTGAAAAGGCTGCCTTTTGGATCGACATTAAAGAACTCGCTCTCTCCTCTCTGGGTTTTTACTCAGCGGTGACATACAATACGAACCCCTCAGAGCTCGTTTTAAGGCCACCTGACCTTGATCTCGTGCCGAGAAAACAAACAGGAATCTATCAAAAGCACTTTAAAGCACACGCGCACACACACACACACACACACACAAGAACGTGAGAGGTGAAGAATCAGGTAGCACAGAAAGGAATGCCAAACAATACATCATTCCTCATGTGATCTCCCTATCATAGTGTCATGTATTACTGTATATAGTATCACTGATTCAAAAGGACTTATACTTCAGTCAGAAGCATTTCTTTTCTGGCCCTTGGGAGCCCAACAGTTTCAAACCACACAGGAAACACAGCTCCAGAATTTTCCCCGTCTATTGGGGAAAAAAAAAACCAACTTTTCCCGTCTTTGTCTGTTTCCAGCCTTCTCTCAAACAGCAGCTGAGCGTACTTTCATTTTTCCTTGTTCGGTCCGACTCCCCAAAGCTTTCACAATGGATTTACGAGAAAGACCCTGAAAGCGGCGGCTCCCGTGGCAGGATGCCAAGCCCGATTCATTCCCACTGCCGCTTCAGCGAAGGCAACTGCAGTGTGCTCCAAGGCACACGCATTTTGGCGTGAACAGAGATAACAGAGTTGTGTACGTGGTAGGCCAAAACAAAACAGCAACGCAGCCTCAGCACAAACATGGCTATGAGACTTAAAGCAGCCGCTTACTGCATCGCAAGGGCTTTTCTGATGGTCAAACGGATTTGCTCAGTGCCATATCGAAGGCTCTGTTGAAATGTAGGCGCATCTTTTATTTTGAAATCATATCGTATTGTCTCCTCTCTCTTGGACGGGCTTTTAAGTTGCTTAGCCGGGATTCTTTGGAACACCTGCATTACTATTTTTGCCTTGAGCTAAATGCTAATTACAGTTTGACAGTTCCCTCAATATCCTAGCATGCAGCACAGAAACTATAGCGACAACATGTTGGAATGCTAATGTCTTCTTATTAGTGCTAAAACATATAATCAAATGATATGAAGCAAATTTATAAAGCATCCTTAAGATAAAAGAAATTCCCACTATTATTGAAAATGATGTCAGAAATAAAAACCAACCAATTTAATGTTCAGGAAGATGTGATGATTACGCTGTGCTGCGGGCGCTCAAATTAAAACAAAATTCCACCACAGGGGCGCGATAGACTCATTGCCAGTTATCGCAACAGCTTGAAGCCAAAGGTAATGCCACCAGTTATTGGATTTAGGGGGCAATTGTCTAATATTAAGATGTGTTTTATTATATGAAATGCGTGAGTGTGACAAATATGCAAAAAAAACCCAAATAAAACTAAACTAAGAAAGCAGGAAGGGGCAAAAACGTTTTCACAGTATCATAGTTACATTTCTCACTGCTGAGGACAGCATTTCTTTTCCCGGAAACTGATATCTGGGCAATCTTGCCCTCTGTGTAATTCCTCCACATAGTTGTTTTATGATAATGATGATGTCAGTGCTGTTGATCATAGTTTATAATAGTTTCTATTCTACTGCAGCTCCAAGAATGTCATTATCTTTCCCTCTTTGCATTTCTGTTGTTGTTTTATCTGATTAAGACTCCTGCAATGAACTGCTGAACTCCACACAGACACATCCTTTTTCAGAGGCCGAGTCATCAAGTTAAACATGCATACGTCAATGAACCTTGTTGCGCAATCCTTTCAAAAACCACAACCGATGGAAGCCGTGACCTCACCCATGTTCAGGTTTGGGCAAATTAGCGGTGGAAGAGAGCTTTAAGAGGCACAGTGCAAAGTTGGTGTATCGTACTTTTTTCCATTTAGAAATGAGAGCAAGGTTTATTCTCCTATTATAGTCATCAGGCTCCCATGACGGATTTTTCCAAGAAAAGAGGGTGGCAATGAGCACGTAGTCAGAGACTGTATACGATGGCAACTTTTGGCCCCCCTTTCTAAATCATTTTTTTTTTATTTCTGCCTACAAATTTGTATACATTCAGCCTGATGTGGTGTAGACGTATCCAGTTACTGTACAAGTAAATATTCACTAACTGATACTGTATGTGTGCAATGGCATCATATCTTTTTTTAATGAACGCCATCTTGATAAAAAAATACAACAGCAGTGACATTTAATGATGATTAAACCATTTGATCATCTTAGCACACCAACTGCTTTTCAGCACACACACACACACACACACACACACACACACGCACACACACACACACCCCCAAAACAAACACACAAACACAAAACACAAGCTTGGCTACACATGCACATGTTGGATACATGCATAACCATTTCTGT
>VUQK01018146.1:61248-84442 GCA_015106715.1 Bujurquina vittata | reverse complement strand
CATCATCCCATTCACTCAGTTTGCAAAAGAAATCTTCTGATTTTGGTAATTTTGAAAATAAGAGAGAGAAGTCTGAAGAAGGGCTCTTTGGCCCAAAACATCACTGTTTGTGCTGATTGAAAAACTTTTTAAGGAGCTTAAGTGTGTGCGGACCCCCTAATTTGTTGAACTTTGAAAATGAGAGCAAAAGAGAGTGCACCAGGTCAAGACTGAATAAGAAATTTGATCTATAAACTGTAATGAAGAATGTGCAATTTCTTGGATGTCATGGGCATCTATTGCTACCAGAGCAGAGTCATCAGCATAAAGGAGTTCCCTCACACAGTTTTCCCTTTACCTTGTGGAGGCTCTGAGTCTTGCAAGGCTGAAGAGACTGTCTTGGAATAAACACATGAGTGTTTATAATCATTGTGCTTTTGTCATGCTTAACTACAAGCAGAAATTCTTTGTCATGTGCTGTGTCTGAAAGAATGTGTAACTCTCCGTCTCTTTCTGCTTGCGTCTCTTAGAAGTTATACAGTTAATTAGTGTGTGGGAATTAGTCTTAGCGAAGGAATGCACGTTAACCTTGAATACGGTTACTGTAGATGCTACGAAGTGAATTCAGGGAGACAATGTTATCACCATGAGAACTGCAGAGACACCTCTCCCTTAGCTTGTTTTTGCTTGAAATGCACTTATAAAAGAGGTCTCAAGACACTGCCCCAGCGAGCCTTTTGCACCATGTCTCACTGAAATGCGAAGGCTCCCTTGCAAGTAATAAATCCTTCATTAGAAGGCTCTGTGTTTCCTGGACTTTGATCATTTTCATAACAACTTGCCATCTTATTCTGTCTTCTTGTACACTCCTTTGCTGAAATACAGTCCCATAGTTTCTCACACTGCTGCCAAGCATAGTATAAAGAGCTGACCCTCTAACACACAACCTTGCTTGACACCATGGTTGATGCAAAAACCATCGCTGATACAGTACCAGTCAAATATTTGGACACAATTACCAAGGGTGAGTGTGTCCAAAGTTTTGACAAGTATTGTATTTCCAAAACTCAAGACCTTGCTTGGCATGCGTTCATGAAAGTGCTTGATGATCTGCACTGCTTTCTGCGCAATCATACAGCTACAAAACCAGAGTCCATTAGACTGTCTCCCTGTCCACAGTGTCAAAGGCCTTTGAGAAGTCCACAAATACAACTTATAGAAGCTGGTGTTATTCACCGGCCTTTTCTTGAAGCTGTCGGAGAGTGATGATCATGTCTGTGGTTGATTGGCCTGCTCTGAAACTGCATTGACTTTCTAATAGCAGCCTTCTGAGATCGTGTGAATGCAGTTCAGGATGATTTTGGCCAAGATCTTGCCAGCTATTGACAGCAGGGAACACAGTGATTGCACATTCACTTCTCAGGCCCTTCTTCTTGTAGATGGTTGTTATGACTGCATCTTTGAAGTGTTGCGGGGTCACAGGATAGCCTGAGTAGCTCTCTTTTCAGGTTTTGAACTCCTCTCTTCCACAGGTCTGCTGGGTTGCCATCTTGTCCAGGGGCTTCGCCACATCTTGTGATCTCAGTGTATTCTCCAGTTCTGTTTCTGTGATTGGTGCTGAGAATTCTTCTCTGGTTTCTCCTGGCTGAATCAAGTTGCAGGCTTGTGTGTCAGCTGAACCTTGTTGGTTGAGGAGAGTGTGGAAGTTCTCATTCCATCCTACTTTAGTGTTCTCCCTGTTGGTCAGGAGTTGACTTCCATCTGCACTATTCACTGTCTTCAATTGTGTGAAGCCTGCGTGAAATGTGAAGCAACTGAACTTTTTGAGTCATGATTGCGAATACAGGAACGGTGTTCTGAACTTCTGAACTTTAGAGGTCTGTTTTTTTTCCCTATTTAAGCTAAACCGCAGGGGCATTTTAACATGCAAATGACATTACTGGTCTGGCAAGTAATAATACTCTTTATTTTGAAAGATTTGCCAGAACGGGGGTGATTAAACGTCATCGTGTTTTGAGTTACATTGAGTGCAATGACCACTAGGGTAATTACCAGCCGAAATTGAATTTTGGGAATGAGGATGTTGTGGACTTGGAAGAAGAGCTCGCACTAAAAAATTGCTCAAGTTGGGGGGTCTCTTGTGTACAAAACGTGGTGGTGTCTAAAAGCATTTTAGGGTGGGATCTGAACTGATAATCTTAATAATTTTTTGTATTTCTCTGGAAATAGGTGAGTAGTGCATGATACAATTAATATTAGAGTCCATATTCTTCAGTTTTGCATAATTTAGACATTCGGTTTATGAAATATCGACAAAACGATTGCAGGCTTGTAAAATTCAGTCTTGCCTGTAATCGCGTTCCATAAAACGTTGTTCTAAGACCCTAGATTGGATTTGGAAGCCTGTGTCGGAGCTGCAGATGCAATGGAATGGAATATTCTGGAATATAACTTGAATATTATGCATTTTCTTGACAGTTCTATTTATAGGCGTGGCAAACGATTAGGCACGAACCTTTTCCGTAAGAGGACTGACAAAAACAGCATTTTACATGGCAGATCCTTCCATCCCTCTACTCTTAAAAATAATTTAACCATCTGTCAATTCAACAGAATTGGAGGCATCTGCAGCTCTGACGCATTTTATATTTTTTGTGCTTGTTACCACTCCTATCTTTGTATTTTTTGTATTTATAACTTATGTAGTAGATTTTATAACTATACCTGGACACATTTGTAACCAGTCTGAGGAAGGGCAGCAACGCCCGAAACGTTACTCTTTGTTGTTACGAGGTTGATTATAAAATAAAAAGAA
Source organism: Bujurquina vittata (assembly GCA_015106715.1). Classification (NCBI taxonomy): domain Eukaryota; kingdom Metazoa; phylum Chordata; class Actinopteri; order Cichliformes; family Cichlidae; genus Bujurquina; species Bujurquina vittata. Next base: position 81,648 of record VUQK01018146.1, on the reverse strand, counting down.
TTTTTCAGGAGCTCTTTAGTTGTGCAGACTTCTTTTAATTTTCATTTCCTTGAGCTACTCATGTCCAGCACCCTTTCTTCAGAACCTTTGCTTGGATGTGCGTGCTTTTCCCTTATGAAATGGAGGTTGCCCCACAGTGACAGCTGTCTTGCCTGGTGGTGCCATTCACTGACCATCTCTGGTTCCTCCAGATGCCATCTGGTAGTGTGCCATTGACCTTGAGGTTCTTCTGCCACAGAGCACCAAGGACACCCTGTTGCCAGCGTCCGTGGAAACAGTTTAGAGGCATGCCCTGGTCTATTATTAATTAGAAGTACTAATTATTATTATTAGTACAACTGCTAATAAAAAAAATAATAATTATATTATTACTGTCTTTTGGTTACAGTGTTATCTATGCCATAAACGCTCAAAATTACAGTTAAATAAATAAACTACAGTTATATCTTCAATTATCGTAGCTTTCATTAAAAACAAGACTATATGTCTTCACTTACTAATTCTAATTTCTGATTTCACTATCGCACAGATGCTGGAAAATATGATTTTTTTTTTTGTATTGCAGTGAGTTTCTCACCTCAGGCTGACAGACCACATGCTCCTTATCCTCCACCTGCTTTCTTCTCTTTCTGTTAGTCTTTTTTGATATCAACTTTGATATCCAAATTTCTCTTTTCTTACTTGAGCCACAGGGATTTTTTTAAACTATTGTCACTCAGGTGGAAACACCTTGGAAAGTTTCAGTTTCTTCAGTCTGATAATCTCCTGATTTCTTGCCTTAGCGGTGCAGGCTTCTCTCTTGCAAAATGGTTATCACTTTCTCCACTTCACCTGGAGATAAACATGTTTGCTTATATAGAGAAAAGTGAATGGTAAGAACATTTCAGCTCACTGATGAATAAACAAAGGCCGTTGTGTCACATGACTTGAAGCGTCAGTTATGCGAGCATGTCCATTTCTCACAAGATTTTTTGTCAATATCTGTTTGGCAGAAAAACTACTGTGTTTACTCATTCATTTACTTGTTTTCTTTAATACTTTAAAATTCAACACCATCCCTTCATGAAGTTAAGTCAGTGATTGAGCTCATTTGCTACTATTTCATCAGATCAGTGGTCTTTCTAGTGTCCAATTATTGTATTGCCCTGGCAGACAGGGTGTGCATACAGACATCTGAGCACACATGCAAACATACACAATGGGTGAAGTGAAGGCTGAAAACTGAGTGTTTCAAACCTGCCATACGGGCTCGCTGTATCCTCCCCTCCCTCAACATGACGAGAGAGACGACACTCTCATTTGAGGCAGCAACAGGGGTTCAAGGATGAGAGGCAGAGAAAAAGGGAGAGAGAAAAAGAGAGAGTGAGAGGTGAGTGTGAGAACAGAGGAAGAGGATGCCATATTACTGCCCCCCCCCTCCCTCTCCACACACACACAAACACACACCCCATGTTAATCTCCTCATTTTCATTTCTCTTACCATGTGGGATTAGAATGATTTTATTTAAAGTGTCAGCTTGAGCTTCTGGATTGAGAAATCTGGATTTCATAGGGATTAATATTACAGAGAAAATGCACACGCACACACACATTTAGACACACACACTGAATTACACACAGACACAGAAAGACACACACAGAGATTTCAGATTTTTTTCTTCTCTGTCACTCACTAATGACCTGCTTGACCAACAAATGGTATTTATCTTCAATATCAGTGCACGGGGAGGCAGACATTGCGATAAATAGTGAAGTATGTGTGGCTGTGTGTGCGCGTGTGTGTGTGTGTATGTATGTGTCTGTGTTTGCCATTTTGCCATATTACTGTTTTCACTAAGTCTCAGGTAATGACACATTAGTTCTTTTTATAGACTCTTCAAACTCTTTTCTTTTACGTGATAGCCTTTCACATGATCAGAACATCACACAAGCTCCTGCTAACTTTGGCCAGGCCAAGTGAAATGAGGTGAACAAACTCTAACCAAAGCTTCACCCTTCTGTGTGTCAGATTTAACATCTAATCTACATTAGTATAAGGCTTTCACCACTCAGGGAAAAAAAAGAAGAATAAAAACGCCATCACCTTTTTATCCTAGGGCCAAGCCTTTTATTCCGCCTCTTCTCATTACATTAAAGGATGAGGGCGGCCGTACAGTGGCTGAGCGGTATTTAAAGACACCATCCCCTTCATCTGTTTAATTTCTCTATATTTAAGAGACTCCCTCCTCCCTTCGCTGCTGCCTCCCACTGTTTAATTTCTCTTTATGTGAAGACTCCCTGCCTTCATCTGACTGATTGATCTTTGTCTCAGTGCTAATGACATAGAAGAGTTAGTCACCACAAGGTCCAACCTTTAGGACAACCAGGACACAATGTCTATGAGGATACGGGCTGACTTTAGTTTTATACACTGAATCTTAAAAGGTTATACTTCACTACTTTAACTCCTGACACTTCCCTTAAATTAATGAGACATTTCTGATCTTTTTTATACCTTTGTATTTTACCATGTGTTGCAGCAGCGAAATGCAATTTAATGTTCACTCACGCCACCTTAAATTGGTGGTGAATACTGCACTAATACAAAAACATTTAAGGCATTAATGCCACCAATAAATGATTCAAATAATAATTAATTTCCTTCACAGGGATTTTTTTAAACCTGGTGTTCAAAGGAATTCAGCATCAAATTACACACAGCAATTACTTTGCTTGGTAACACTGACTAATAGAGATTCTCAGTTCGCAATGTGAAACACAGCAGGTGAGCTGTTCCGTGCCGGCTAATTTAAGGCCGCATCCCATGCTCTGTGGATGAAGTCTTATGGCCTGTTTTGTATATCCTTCTGTTTGTTTGTGCTATTGTCGTAACACTCATTAAACGACAGTTAGAGGAAACATGTTGCTGAGGCCTTTTTTTTCAACCTTACAGGAGCTGAAAGAATGAATTCATTTTGCAAGTGCTATATGATGTTTTCCCTGTCTGACGTAAGGTTTTGTGGTCAGTGTGGTCAGAGTTATAAAAGCCTATAATTTCAAAAATAGTGCATATGCAGTCAGAAAAAAAGGTGTCAAATTGACAAACGTCATTAGAGCTTCAACCAATGAATATTTAAAGTGCTGATTGATTTGCAAATTTTTTTCATTAATTGATTAATTTCTTGGTCTAAGATGTTAAATTTTTTTGTTGAGTTATAAATTGCAGGCTCACAAGCCCTGCTGTACTACATTAATAAGCCTACTTTCTTCAAATAAAGAGAAGCACGCACACGCACACGCACACGCACACACACACACACACACACGCATGCGCACACACACACACATAAACACACAAATCAAAACATGAATAATTAATGCTTTTTATAACCCAGAGATCAGTGTGGGGTAAAGCTGCAAGTTATTTTCATTACATACACGATACTTCATACTGTTACAGCAAAAGACCTCATGATGTATACAAGTGTTCAGAGGTTATCCTAATGCATAAGCACTGATGCACTCACACCCATTTCAAGAGCCAGGTCTTGGGAAGTAGGTTAAGCATGCCGGGATCACCTCTCACTGCTCTGTCTCGAGTGGGAGGGACGGGTGACGGAGGTGGATAGAGTGGGAGAAAAAGATGGAGAAATCTTCCAGAGGACATCTGTCACTGTGAGCAACTTGTGAGCTGCTTTTTTCCAGCCTGCTGTGTGACCCATAGATTCTCTTGCATGACTGATCAAGAACTATGAGAGTTTTTTGAGGGGCCCTTAGCCCCTGAGCATGGCCTGGGAGACCCCGTATAGATCTAGATAGGTTAAATCATACGAAGCAAACAGATGATACTGAACACTCAGTCTCTGTCTTTGGATATTTGTCAGTATATTTGCAGGCTGGTTCACATGAACCGGACATGTAAAAACTTGCAGGTCTTTACTGTCGTGAATCATTTTATAAAAATGCCATATAACAATTTTGTTGCCATTTTTGACAACACGCATGCACACCTGAGCATGCCCTTGGCACTGAATAGAGGGCTGCACATTGTGAAAGTCAATGCATGAGAAGATTTCTCTCCCTCTCGCAGGTGTTTAAGCTGTACAGTAAACAAAAAAACGCTTTACACAGATAGATACACACAACCACAAACACAAAAGGCTCATTGTGTGTAACAGTGTGTCTGCTAACCCATCCTTTTTAATCTGGGATTATGGTATCCCCATCGTGATGGCAACTGAGGAAACAATGCTTTATTTCATGGGAGGAAATGTGCAATAATGATGTTAACACCTCAATCTGCCTTATTTAACCATTACATGCAGGTTCTCTCTTGTACACACACACACACACATACTGTCACACACAGTTTTTGTATTTGTCCCTTGCTTTTGAAATTAAATCTCTTTTGAAAGTGAATCCAGCCCAGGTATGAAATAATAAACTATATTAAACTACAGTTTGTCTGCAACAAAATATTTGTGTGCGCGCGTGTGCGAGTGAGTGCCTTTGAGCCTTATTGTGAGCATGTAGTATGGCTTCTCCCACGGGGCGTAATCCAACACTAAAATCATCCATTAACACACTATCACATCTATTCTTCTCTGTTGTGTCACACTTCCCAGAGCCATTTGTGGCTTTATTATTGTGGCATTGCAGCCTTTTTAATGCAGCTTCCTGTCCATAGTATTAAGAAGTCATCTTCATTGGATATAGAATATGTGAAATCCTTGCTATTTAAGCCAAAACACCAGCAGCATCAGTTCAAATGTTGGGAAAATAAAAGCCAGCATCAGAAATGTGTGAAATGTTTAAAAAACTCTGTTTTTCATGTTATATTTCCTGATATAAAAGCAATCAGAGCAGGTTTCATAAGTGAACCGCCGATTAAATGCTGTCTGAATTCAGAGACCGGGGCCAGCGGATCATTCTGGTCGCTTCTGTGTTTGAGAGGTAACGGGGTGCTGGTCTGTGAATAAGACTTCTGGTGATGGCTGTATTTTTATTGTGAGGCCCCAGGTGCTGCCAGCGTCACACATGGACACTCATGGCACCGGTGTCCTGGAACACACATACATGCACACGAAAGGAGAGGGGCCAAAATATGGTGCGCGTGTGCCTGACAGAGTGTTTACATGTGTGTGTCTGTGTGTGTGCTACATGGCTAAAACAGGTCCTGGTTGTGTATGCATGTGTGTGTGCGTGTGTGTGTGTGTGTGTGTGTGTGTGTGTGTGTGCGTGCGTGTGTGTGTGTGCGTGTGTGTGTGTGTGTGTGTATGTGTTTGTGAGACTCTTTTGCCAGAGAGATAACCAGTGTTGGTCTGGAATGCAGATAACTATAATGATGATACCCTATGCTAATGCTAATCCATCTCTGTAAACTAAGAAACATTTTTACACTTTGTCATATTTTCCCAAAGGTGTTTCATACAGGACTCATTTAGACCATGCATTGCACTTAATGCCTGTTAAAAAAGGTAAATAGTTATTACAAGCAGCAGAAAATCTCTTTCATCACGGTGTGTCAAGAAATAACACAGATGCTTCTTAAAGCCTCATAAAATCAGCTGTTTATTTCTGAGCATTTACATTAGTGCTTTTTAATTTCTGGGGCATTTAATTACTTGCAGTTTTAAGTGCATGTGAATGTGCATGTGTGCACGTATGAAGGCATGTTGGCATGTGTGTGAATGCGTGCGCGTACCAGCTGTCTGATCGGTAATCAGTTAGCAGTGGACTAATGCAGCCTCCTTAACCCATGGGCCTCATAAGACCGACTCTGGCCCAGCCCCTCGCTCTCTGCTACTGACAAATCCATTACACAAAACAAGGACATCAGATTTCAGCAAACACACACACTTACATGCACAGATTGTATATACAGGCTCCCAAGTGTATTTGATTGAGGTCATGAAAGAAGAGGAAAGGACATAGGCACACCTTTGTGATTACTTTGGTAGTCAATGGGAAACCATTTGTTCTATGGACATATTTAATGTATATACTTTTATGTGACTACATCTTTACATCTTTAATCTTGCTAAAACTCCATTGCAACTCTCAAATAGGTTCTTAATTTTCACTTATTAATTTAATTTAATTAGTAAAGAATAAAAATTTTAAATAAGTGAAGCAGCCTTTAAAGGAAAAGGAAAGCCTCTCCAAAGGGATCCTGGGCATTTTGTCAAGGGCTCTGTGACCAAACTGCCGCTCTACAAAGACTAACATAAATAGCACATAAACTACACTGAAAACAGCCTCTTAGAAGTGCCACAAAGACTGTGGTGGCTCCCCGAGGGCCCGATGGTAAGTAGCAGCGTTTACATATCAGCGGCCCTTGTGGCATGTACGTTGATCTGGCAGGTTGGAGAGCTTTGATGCTCTGTCACCCAGCAGGTCGGGTGTATCAATCCCCAGGGCGGTGCTGTTTTCTGGGCTGGCCTGCCTGGGTGACAGGGCCCCCTCCTGGAAATCTCCCTGGTGCCCATACCCAGCAGATGGCCTCAAAGAGGAACTAGAGACGCAGGGCCAACATCCAGCTCTCAAACAGAGGAGCAGAGGAGCAAATGGCCTGTTAATATTTCATACAAACACTCTCACTCATCTCCGAGCGAGGAAACGGACAGGACGAGAGCGCAGCACAAGTGTGTGTTTGTGTGCGTGTGAGCGAGAGAGAGAGAGAGAGAAGGGGCAAGTATGTGTGTGTCTGGGAGAAATCAAAGACTTTTTAATGAAATATGGATAGTTTTACCACTCAAAGGTGCTTCACAGATAGGCTTCTTGTGCATAATAATGAATCATCACTCACTTGTCTGGCAACAGTAAGACTTTGGAGACATTTCTAGGTGAAGACTTTTACTCAAATATATGAAGCTTCCTTTCCAATACATTAGAACCTGTTCTCTCTATCACACGTGCATTCAGACACACATTCATCTCCCCAATTACTCTCAGATCCCAGATCCTTCCTTAAGCCTCTGCTGTATCATGTGAGTGTAACCTGTGTGCTAATAGCCCATAACCTCTGTACAGATCAGTGGAGGTTATGCTATTTGCTAGTCGGTAATTGCCCTCTTCATCAGTACTCTGTCTGCGCAGGCAGCAACGTGGCCAGCCCCGGGGTCCTCCTGATGTCATTAATGTGTGATTAGGGCCGGTGGGGAGCAGCAGTTAGGAGGTTAAAAAGCCCCTGACAGCCCTCATCATCGGCGAGGAAACCCTGAGACTGATGCAGGGGCCGCGCAGATGGGCGAGAGCGAACGGCTGCCAAAGCTCTAACTTGTTATTCCTCCTCACCTCCAAAAATGAAGCCATGCTAATAAATGGTGCTGACATGGGCGTGCATGTGTAGAACTGTAATGACACAAGTACTGTATACACGCACTGTGCACAAATGCATAATATGTACAGACATGTAAGTTTTCTTGACTGAGAGGAAAATAATGTTTGAATAAAAACTGCTGTTAGGAGCGAGACCCAGAGAGAGTTGAGTACACTTAAATGCACAAAGGTTTGTCTTTCTTTTAAACTTAGTGACAGTGATTGGACTTGAAATGATGAGCTGGTCTTGGGAATAAAAAGCTGACAAGTTAAACTTGACATAAGCAATCTAAACTACAACCAAAAGTGTCTGCCTAAGTGCTCAATCATGTCAGGGCTTTCAGATTCCTTTAAGTTGTCATCTTTAATGCATGAGACGATATCCAGTGCGGAGTGTGCAACAAAGTCATTAGACTGGGAGGAAAGATGAAATATAAATCAAGCATCCCTCTCTGCCCCCTCCCCAGTGAACAGGTGGCTGAGTTGAATGAGAGGGTGCGCTAACTTGGCTGTCACCGTGTTTTCCAACAGAACCGCTGCCTTCTAAAGCCAAACCACCGTGAATTATACATCTATGGCAGTAATTCTCTCTGAGGAGAGAGCGAGAGAGAGAGAAAGTGAGAAGGGGAGCTAAGAGAGTTAGAGAGATTAATGGCTGGAGCAGTTGTTTTTGACGCAGCGATCCTTGGCTCCGCATCCCGCCCGCCGCTTATTGGCTTTTCAGAGCACATTTATTTATTTCGTTAACAAGAGAGAGTGGCCACATTGCTGTCACTTTTTTGGCTCGCTCAGCGTCACAGCAGACTTGTCATCTCCTACGCTGTGGCGTGCGCCTTTGAACCCTGCCGTGGACTACAGAGTGAGAATATTAATAGTGCAACAAACAGGACTTTAAAAATAACATGGTTCTATCAGAAGCCAAGTGTCAGTGACTCTTTTTGTCTGGCAGACTGACCTGTAGGAAGAAAAAAAAAACTGGGGAGGCTTAATACGTCACATGTTTTATGACAGGTTTTCAAGGACTTAAGAGGGAAGCAATCATGAAATGAAAAAAAATACTCAGTTTTAATCAGATTTTACATATAAAAATGTGCCTTAATTTTTAAGGCTTTTATTTTGTCCCTTTTTAAAAAAAATTGAAGAGCATTTTGGAACCTTTATTGACTTTCCAGCATGACATTGCCACTGATGATCAGCATCAACATTAATAAGATAAAGTTTTTCATTTGTTTCACAGTTCTACTTTAAACCATACACTTGACACTGCTGCTGATAAAAATGTATGCACTTGGGACAGGAGCTGCTCAGCCATGGAAACCCATGGCACGAAGCTCCCAGCACACGGGTTTTATACTGATGTTAATGCCAGAGGTTTGGAAGTCGGTGGTTATTGAGTCAGAGCGTTGGTGACTTTTACGCTCCGTAACTTTACGTGATCTGCCACTTTACAGCTGAGTTGCTGTGCTTCCATTCGGCAATAACACCACTCACAGTTGCTCCTGGAGTGTCTAGGAGGGAAGAAACTTCGCAAACTGACTTCTTGCAATGGTGGCATCCTATTGCAGTAGCACACGGAATGGAAAGCACCTGAATTCAGACATTAAAAAAGTGTGGCCCAATACTTTTGTCCATATAGTGACATCATAAATCTCAGTGGAAAGGAAGAAATACAGAAACCTTCAGCACTGTCGGTCATAAAAATAATAGTAAAAAAAAAAATCTGCAGGTGGCATTTGGCATCACGTCATCATCAGATTTTAAAATAAAAGAATGAAACGTACATACTTTTCCTCAGGCCTGTAGTGCTCTTTAACATCTAGATTGCCAGTGTGAGTGTTTGAGATGCCTTCTCTTGTATAGCCATCCATCTCTCCATTTCTTAACTGCTCACATAAATGGCCTCTGCCTTGTAGTGCTACAAATGCCAAAAATACCCCTGAAAGATCTTTTTCCAGGAATTATGACAAAGACACTTAAAAAAAAAATCCACAATCCTTATTGTGGCTAATGCCTGTGACAGGATGCAGACACAAATAGGGCCTGTCCTTCAGATATTGCTAGCTGCACGCTTCTTTTGTAGACAGTAGAAAGGAAGTAGCATCTTACAAATTCTTGCTTTTTTTGGAGACATCATTTTATAAATCAGGCAGGTACTGACAATCAGCATCAGTAATTCTTTGCGCTTTGAGTAGTGCCATCTGGTTCCATTAAGAGAAGGCAGACATATCTTCAGAACTGGGTATCTTACAGTCCAGATGGATAAATGGCATTACAGGCTAGAGAAGAAATGTGTGTTGTAGATTTTGGGTTAAACCATCCCTTTAAAAGTTCTAAGCAAAAGACATTGAGTAAGCTGATGTCAGATAAAACTCAGGCAAAGTACAATCCAATATGAATAGTCCATGGACTAATCTGTATGCAGCCTCCCAAGGGAGTTCGCACAAAGGGCCATCACCGGCTTAGCCAATAAACTTATTCAAGTCAGTTTCAACACGGCGCGGCATGTTCCAACATAATCTGTCCAGGAGGTTGTGACCTCCACATCCCCTGCCTGTGGAATAAAGAGGACCTCAGGTCGGGATGACAGGAGAAGTCTTCCAAGGAGTTCATGTTACCACATGTCATAATAACAAGAAGCTACTGTTCCCCCGCCAGGCTCCTTCCCCCTTTGTCTTGGAGGGGCTCTGAACAGGGGCAGACAGGACGTGCTGGCAGAGCTGAAACTGAATATTATCATTGGGGGGAATCTTGTTTCATGTTACAGTGCACCCAGCTAGCTAGCCCGCTAGCTGGGTGCACTGCCACCTCACCCACCAGGGAATGGGTAACTTAAAATCTCAGACACAAGTTTGATGTGCAAGCACAAACACCTATGAAAACAAATCCACACTTTCCAGTTTCCGTGCCTGAGCTGCAATCTTATTCATAGGTTCTACACGCATGTCACTTGCTGCATGTTCACACACAAGCTTTGACCACTTAACTTTCCTGCTTACCCTTCATGGTGATTGAGAGGTCAATATCTCACTTTACCGCCAGCTACACTTTCCTCTGTCACTCACAGCTCCCACTCCATTCAAACAGCAGGTTAGCCCAACAAAGGAGACCGCAGGGGAGCTGCCCGAGCCTTCCGCTTACGGACACACAACACAAGCTCACATGCACACAAACACACACTTAAAACGGACAGTGTGCGGCGCGGTGCTGCTTGGAGCTTGACGGGCGCTTTGTGCTCATCCGTCAGCCAGCCCCTGGGTCCTGAAGATACCTTCAGTCAGCGAGACCGGCTCCCTGAAAGGAGGGATTCACACAGCTCTGAAATATTGATGCCAGGAGGGCACCTGGAGCACACCGACCTTTTGACCTCTCCTTTACATTCTTAGAGGAGGAGAGGTGGTAACAGAGATGGAGAGATGAAAGAGGAGGAGGCTGAAAATGCGAGGTGTGGCCAAATAAAATAGGCAGCAAACTTTTAAGAGGATTTGTTTTGCTGATGATCTAAACATACACCAGATTGTTTCATTTGATGTGACAACCATTATGCAGGAATTTAGTCCTACAAAAGGTTTATGCATGATTTTTTATTTTTTTTTAATGATTAACTCTATTTAACAGCAAAATCTCAAAAATCCTCACCAGAGGACTGATAGCACAGAGTTAGCCTTTGACTCTAGGACAGAGAAATGAAGTGATGAGAGAGAAAGATGGATAGGGAGGGAGTGGGGCAGAGAGGGAACGGGTCGGAAGTTTGACATTCCTGTGGGCGATGCGTGTCTCGTCAGTGAACACGTTTGGATTCTTTTAACGGGAGTCGATACCCCCTTCCGCTTCCCAAGCACTCACTGTGAGCTGAGCCAGGGTAATGCCATTGAACAGGGACAATGGGACCTCTTAAAAGGCAGCTTTTAACTGGGGGTGTGCACGTGGATATCAGTACAGCTGATAGTTTTCCATGTAAGAAGATCAAACACAGAGACACTGGGTGAAAGCTCAGTGAAGAAGCAGACACATAAGTAAATAAAATGACTAGAGGGAGTTTGTTTTAAAGAGCAAAAAGTGTTTCTGTTTGGCTGTTGTACAACATACAGCCATTCATTCTCTGTCCACCCCCTTTGTTTCTCCCCCTCTTTTTCTCTCTGTCCCCCCTTTTTATTTTTGCACAGACACACATGCTCCAGCGTAAGCTCTTCAAGTTTAAAGCATGAGATTCAAAGGCGTTTGGGTGCCTGTATCAGTGCTTTAGACAAAAAGGCTAGCTCTTAGGAGATAGAGGTGACATCTGAGGCAGAGAGAGAGGGGGAGACAGGAGCAGCGAGAATGAAAGAGAAAGAGTGAGGAGGGTGAGCAGGGTTAGAGAGACAGAGGGTGAGACAGAGAAGGAGAGAGTGAGTGAGACAAGGGACGAAGAGAAGGAGGGGGCGCGATTGCACGCTTTCAACTGCCTTTTGTGGGCCTCTCTGCAGATGTCACCAGCTGTTCCCCTGCACGGAGGGTTCCAGAGCGTGGAACATCGCCTCCGGCCCCGTCCTCAGCCACCTTTCAAGTGTCAATCAGACAGGAGGGGTTGGGGGATGGTGACTGAGGGGTGGAGGACCGGCTGAGGGAGGCAGGAGAAAGGGGGAGTTCGGTGGAAGGGAAGCAAAGGGGGCGAACAGACTGGGCTTCGGTCACTGTCCTGAGAACAGTGCCAGCGATTTGCCATTGATTTAGCCCCCCTCCAACCCGCTCAATAACAGAGAGAGGATAGAGCCAGCCGTGTGCGGCGTGCAGACAAAAGAGGCCCGTGGGCAAGGTTAGCTGGAGATCACACGGCTGCTAGGCTACTACTTCCACAGGGCTAATGTTAGCCATAGTGGTAGCGATTAGCAATAGTTGATGCCCTGAACCCAACCCCTCCTCCCGATCCGGCGCTCCTTGGTTCAGCACATGCAGAACCGTGAGGGTGACCTACGATTAGATGTGTGTGTTGGAGTGGGGAGGCGGGGGTACAGTGGTGGGAGCAAGAAAAGTTGTCATTGCGAGCGAACAAGCAAACATAAAAGAGGCTGACATATGGCGTGATTGACACTGAGACCAACAGTGTCTAACGAGGAGGAGAAGGTGTACTTAACACCGCTTAACCTTGGAGCGTCGGGTTGGGTGACATAACTCCAAGACACTTTTATTGACAGCATCAATATCTACTGTACACGGCCGCGTGTATAACCTTCTGATCCAGCCAAGGATGATGGAGCTGAAGCCTGCAGCTCAGAGCCATTTAATCACCCAGACAGGGTCAATCGTAGAAACTCACAGACAGGAACCCAAACAATTCTTCTGCGGTTTACATTGGCACACAAGTCGGCATCAGAAAGTGGCGCTACTGTCACACTGGTGAGATATAATTCAAAGCCTGAAAAAACACCCTTATTCCCGTGTTTTATTGACATCCTAAAGTGAGAGCCGCAGACTCTCACTGTATCTTATCAGGTGGTGTAAGTAGGTCTATTATACACACTATTGCTGCTGCCCTGCTGATAACCTCTGCGCCGGAGCTGTAAAACAAAGGCCTTTGAAGAAGAGAGGAACCGGCAGATTTCATGTGATTTATGATCTCTGAAAACAAGATGGCTGAGCAGAGGTCCCAGACCATGGTTGACCTTAGGGGGTCCTCTTGCTTCCTCATGTGTCTGTGCATGTGTTGCTCTGGCTTGCAAAAAAACATACGTGTACTACATGTACATGAAGGATTACACATGATTTGCATATGTCCGGAAGAGTAAATGCTAGTAACGGATTCAAGAAAGAGTATGTTCCTAAGAGTATAGGAAAGCACAGATTAAGGTTAAGTCGTGCCACCATATAGAGAGATAAGCATTTTGATTATTATAATTGTCATGCAATAATCAAGACAAAAATTCACAAGATCTGTTGCATTGTTTGTATTTTGAGACTCCAGACTGACTGTCTGGCCCGGAGAGCTGCAGAATGAATGAGGGGAAACTGTTTATTTGTTTGTTTGCTTGATTTAGCTGTGTGCTGTGCATTTAGTGTTCAATGAATTGCACTAATCTTAAACTCCAGCCTTTCAGTAACAGATATGATATCACTGTTGGGAGCAGATATGTGCAGATTAAGGTGCTGTGTTACTCTTATTTTAACAGCAATTTTAATGATAATCTCATCTAAACAAAACTTTTAACACTGATGACAGTCAAATAATAATGGACACTGGCTTATATATACATTATTTAAGATATAATGTTGATTACTCTACAGGTTTAATCTAAGTATAATGCAAACTGGTTAGACGAGAACACTCATTTCAAACCAAAAAAACATGTTTCCTTGCTTGCGAACAAGAGATGACCCCTCTTTAAAATGTCATCACGAAACAAAGAAGGCCAAATCGCTCGTCTGCCAGACATGTAGCAAAACACAACTTTAGTCGAGGGGCCGGTGCTTTTTCCAAGGGGTAATATCCTTTGGCATTAATCACCCCTGTCATCAATCAGAGGAGCGTGACCATCTCTCCTTTGTGCCCCCCCCCCCTTCTCTGCCGCACACTTTGCAGTCTATCACCATTAGAAAAAGTTGAAAATTCATAAATCAAACGAATGACCTCGGTTATCCTGCCACACGCCATCACCCCCCCCCAAACTCCTCATCCCATCCCCTGCCCCCCGCCAGACCGTACCCCTTTCATCCTCCTCGACCTTCTATCCATCAGAGTTCATCAAACGCGTCAGAAATCAAGAGTGGCTTCCTCAATATTTCCTCATCATCTACCCTCAATCTCCCGGATTTGAAGCCACCACTGACCAGACCCCACACCCGCCTACACTCTGAGGTCACGGGGTCACTGTGAGGTCTCGTGGCTGGTTGGCCGATTGTGTCTTTGTCTCCGCCGGTTTGAAGTCCTGCGAACTTTAGGAGCCTGCTTTCTTGCTTATGTAGGTGGCCCCATGGCCACAGAGTCCTGTGTTTTTCTTATCCCCTCCTGCAGAAGTGAAAAATAGCAGGAAACGTATATCTGTCATTGTCCATTCAGGAGATCACCTGTAAGGAAACGAAGCGGCCAGCAAGTGCTGACACAATCATCCCTGCGCCTAGCAACACATCCTGGTTCCGGCCCAGACGCGAGGGACCGTACAGTACGTCTGAGCTGCTTCACTTCCTGTCCCACAAGGCATGGTTGGGGGGTGGGGTGATGGGGGGGTTGACGGTAGGTTATCACAGGCTGGAGGGGGAATTCTGAAAAGAAAAAGAATATATATATATAAAGGCTTTGGTGTTTGATATACGATTGAAACTACGGTCAGACACATTCAATCAGATCATATCTAGAAGTTTTCCAGCGTTACGAAACAAAGCAACAGCAAAACAGGTCAATCTGTGCTGGAATGAAAAAGTCAGTGGAAATGTTTTGCACACCAGATTTGAGCAAGAAATCATTAAGTGTTACATTGCCAAGCTATAAAGCAGGTGTTCCACATAGAAAATGACCTCACATGATATTCATGACACCTGCTTTCCATTGCTACCTTCAGCCAGAACTCGTGCTGCTGAATGACCTCCTTCAGTCACGCATGTTTTGTGTTGACTGGTGGTTTTTCTTAATCCTGACTCAGCGAATGACCACTGTTTGATCCTCTTTGTTGTTGTGATGTCGTGTTCCTCCCATTACAAAGAGTACCAGGAAACAGTGGCCCCTGGAGAGATGAGAAAGAGACCCTGTTTGTCATGAGCAGAACTCATACTCGTGATTACAACCCAGCCTTGCACCTGGCGCCCACTGACATGCCAAGTACACACACTTTGGTATCCTCCTCAGCCACACACATACACACACACATACAAGCTACATCTAATATTATAAGATGGGTGAAAATAGAAACAATGCAATTACAACAGCTACATGCAATCAAACTATTAGATTTTAAGGAAGTAAATGGCAACAGCTTTCTTAAATACAAGATTGATTGGTGGTTCAAACTACTGCGTGTTATATAATGCTTAAAATTATTTGGTGACACTTTCTTTTTTAACGCTCTGTAATTTCAGAATAATTTCTTACTGATTTCCAGAAAGTTTTCTGGAAAGAGAAATGCCATCTGGTTATCAGGGAAAATAGAGAGATGTGTAGGATTTCACATACATAATAATACATCATTCCTTTCATGAAACATTTATTCAAGAAAAACATCTTGAATTATGTAGTCCTTATAGAAAAACAATGAAGTGTAGAAATATTCATTGACCCAGCTGCCACAGGACAAAATGCAGGCTACGCCCTGGACAGGTATATTTAATCCAATAACATTTTAAGAATCTAGAAGACCCGTTTAGTTCATGATATTTTATTTAAGACTGGAGTCAGTTGACTTGGCTGGCAGGAATCTTGGTCTTATAACTGCTCTGTGGGCTGAAATGTGTGAAAGCCTGTGAAAGTATTTCATGGCAGACGTTTGGGGAAAAATTGTTTTGGAGTATGTGCAGCTGAGCATTTCTTTTTACACAAATGAAGGATACATCATTTTGTGAAGTGTCCAGGTCTCTTAGTACATCATTGGCCCGTATTGGGTGGAATAAAATGTTATTTAAGAGGGGCGTAAGTAGGGATACCAGCTCCCCCTTCGGAGAGTCATACTGCAATCAGTTATATGTAGAATTCTGTGTAATAAATACCTTACCTTTATTTGTTAAAGCAAAAAAAGCAAAAACAAACAAACAAACAAATATATCTTTTCGGTGAAGTAAAAGTGATTTTAACTTTTGGCTTTGGACAGAATTTAAAATGTTGGTGGTAAATGCAGGTAACAGGAGATAAAGATTTAGAACTTAGCTCAGTCTTTAAAGAAGAAACTCGCACTAAAACTCGTAAAAATTTGGCTTACAAATGAAAACAAATGTTGAGTGCCTCTGTGCATGAGCAATGCTTTCCAAGAATTTTAATGGGTGATGGGTTACATCTGTGAACTTTATTCAGGGGCAGACCACAGGCCAAAGGGAAATTTATATTTGTGTATGCGCTCACCCAGGAAACATACATTACACTATTACTAAAAATACACTCCAGAAACCACCGAGCATGTTGAATCGAATCCAGTTTGGCAGCAGCCGTTTGTATTGTGTGGTTAAGGCATTAAAAAAAAAAAAAGAGTCCTTTGACATCGTTTTTGTGCTCAGGAGGAGTCACATTGCAAACTGGAGGAATCAAAGACTTGCTGAAAACTTTCAACAGTTTTTTTGTCTCTCTTTACTTGAAAGAACTGTGACAGGGTGCAGCTCCAGATCTTTCATGCTCCTGTTTTTTTTACCTCTCCTTTTCTTTGTAGCATTCAAGTTCACTTACTCCAATTCTCGATGCTACGGCATCTTAAACTCCTTTCTCACATTTTTCAGACCTCTTATTCTCACCTTTGAATTTAGGCAAAACTGCAGGGAAAGAATAGATTTGGGAAGTATCTATTATGCTTCTCTTGCACACACAATTACAAATGCCTCTTCTGTTTCTCTCTCTGGTGTGCTGGCTGCCAGCTCTGGAGGAGCTCCATTGTCTCTTGGACCAGCACCTGTCACCACAGTGTTAAAATGCAGAGGAGAGGGGCCGTATGGAGAAGGACGCCCTCAGCAGGCCGCTGGATCTGTGTGTAAATGCTTCAGTTTGCACATGCACACACATAAACACACGCACGCGCACATACTCACGAGTTATTTCTTGTTAAATTGGGGAGGGGTGTGTTGGAGGTGTTGTGGAGGTCACTGAAGCTGTATGTCTGTCTGTTAGTGTGTATGTGTGATTAATCCACTGAGCAAAGACAGTTTGAGCTGTTAAACAGCTGAGTGTCAAAGGGCTTTTATCAGGGTGAGTGGCGCCTTGACTGGCACACGCACATGCATTTTTCACACCACTCACACATTAAAGTATAACACAAATTTATCCAATTAGACTCCATTAGCACATATACACACTCACACATGCGCCACATAGGCGTCAAAGTGAACGGAAAGGATACCGCTGTCATTAAAAGAGCAGACGCGACAAAACACACACAACCTCACAATTACAGGTCTGCCTTGTCTGTCCATACACAGTAAACCCAGCTGTTGCTCCTTCTCACTCTCAGTGTACATGACAGGGGCATGTGATGAGGACATACAACAGCAGTGCATGTGTGTGCCACCCTAAAGCCTTATACTGAAAATTAATAAGGCTTTATATTTAAGATTAATGTACCTAGTTACTGTTTACAAATAAATACAGTATGCAGTTATTAAAAATAAATGGAATTATTGCGAGTTGTTTCATAAAATGACTGTGATGCACAGAGTTTCAGTTTATGACTCTTTAACAAAGAGTAACATACAGTCTCACACTGAACACGCGTCAAAGGGGTCGTTACCAATAGCACTATTTTTCTTTTAACATTGCATATCTACATTTGTTCAGAATTATTTCTGTACTTTTTCTTTTCTGATTTAACTCAAGACACCAGATGACTTTTGCATATTACTTAAAATATCTTTCAGATAAATTTTTTGTATTTATCTTTATATACTTCCTCAATTCCAGTCCTAGTCAGTAATAAATTCTATTGGCTGATGACCTTCTGTTTCACTGAATGGTAAACAAGTAGTCAGTAGTCAGCTGCATGTCCATGCATCCACAGACAGGAGCCCATTTGTACGTCAGTGTATGCAACATGCACACACATGTTTACAGAGATGTATCCAGCTGCACACAATCCTGCATAGCACACCCTCCTCCCATGGTGTAACCTACATCTTCATCTAAATAAAGGCATGTTTCCGATTATTATGCTAATGCAAAGCCATTGTTTACCAAACCACTTTCCTCTGACCCCCAAGACCCTCCTCCTCCCTCCTTCTATTGCTCCTGTCCCTCCCTCCCCATCTCCATGTGGACCTACTGATTGTACATTTGCAGCCCCCAAGTCCTCCATCCAGCCATTATCTCCTCTTATCTCTTTCTAAGTCCCTGTCGCCCCTGCTCAGAAAATGGCCTCATATTGTTGCTCAGGAGGAGTTAAGACGCTCTTGGCCGTACTGAAATGCTCCCAGCAGATGTTTCAACATTTGAGCGCTTTTTATTGCCTGCACTTTCTTCCTTTGAGGGGTAGCGGGAGGGAGAATAGAATAGGAAAGGAGGGAAGGGAGCAGGGATGGATAGATGGAAGGGAGATGGTTTTAAACAGTAGAAGGCCAACAGCTGGTTGCTTCTCCCTCCCTGGGTGCATTAACCTCTTTGGCCTTTTTGCAGCAGTGGCAGTACAAGGAGCGTCTCAGCATCTGGAGCTTAAGTAGGGCGAAAATATCACTGTTGCTACGGCGAGGGGACAGCAAATCCTGGAAACAGGCTGTAAGATGGGAGAGCGGGTCGTGCCACCACAAATGGAGAAGACAAGGCAAGCTGATCGTCTTAGCATAGTGTCATAAGCCTTTGCTAAAAACAAACAATAAAGAACAGAAAGAAAAACACTTTTAAAATGTAAACAGGCTTACATAATTATTTGTTCTACACTGCTTCATTATAGAGACAAAACAGCTTCATGGGATCCACAACTCTGGCATTTTTCTCTGTTACACACTGTAGGTTTGCCAGAGTTGTATTAATTTGTATAAACAGATTCTGCATACAAATATGCAGAATGCAGTTGCAGGCAGGAAAACAGTACATGATCTTGAAACCGCTGTTGTAGCCTTTATTTATTCAGATAAAAGTCTAGCTGAGGGTGAAAATCTCTTTTTCGAGAGAGACCTAGCTAAGAGAGTTTCTTAGTTTGCTTGTGGTTTAGATTTCCACCTTTGCACCTGTCTTTGTTCTTAGTTCGGGTCGGTTTGATTTTTGATTTATTAATGGTTCGGCTTACTTTTGTAATTTGTTAAGGGTGTTTTCCTGAACTCCTGTATTCTGTGTCAACTCCAAGTTCCTGTCCCCGTGTTTATTTAATTCCTGTTTTATTTTGCTAGTCTTGTGTTTTGTGTGATGGTGTTCAGTTTTATTTCTCCTTGTCTCATTAGTCAAATTCTGTTCTCCTGTGTCCTCTTTCCCTAATTACCTTATGTGTGTATTTAAGCCCTCAGGTTTTATCAGTTCTTTGTCATGTTCTCACTCATGCTGCATGTGCTGTGTTTCTGCCTTGTGGGTCCCTGGCTCCAGCGCTGCTGTGTTTTGTCAAGCCTTCAGCACTAAAGCTGCATTCTTTAGACTTTAGTTCACATTTCTGCGTCACGAGTCCCGCAATTGGGTCCACAACTTGCCTGCCACATGGCAATATATAACAGAACCAGCTCAAGCAGAGATTTATGTATAAAAACCAACCAATGGGAGAGTCTGCAGACTCACACTGATGGCCACTTAGCAGCAGCATACAGAAGAACAGTGATGTACATGAGTCCCACAACCAGTAATAAAACATAAAGCACAATGGTGGATGGTATCCAATTTGTTTATTTTCTGGCCAGGTGGCTTCATTACAGAGGAGACAGCTGTAATCCAATAATGGTTACAAAAGACACAGAAATCAAGTGTTTCCTCAACTAGAGAGAGAACCAAGATTTATTCCTAAAACAAGAAATTTAATGTGAATATAAAAAACAAATTCTGATTTATAATGACACCTGAATACTTATATGTTGTGACCATTTCAGTGTCAGCCCCTTAAGCAGTTCTGATCTTATGAAGTTTAGAGAACAACTCTTTGCCATTTGAAAATAACATGAACTTGGATTTGCCTGCGTTTAACACCAACTCACATTCTGTTAAATGGGACTGAACAGCATCAAAGGCAGACTGCAGAAAATCAAGGGGTTTTATTACTGAAGGAGAGGAACAATAGATAACATCATCTGGATAAAATGGAACACTGCATTTGATAAATCATCACAAAGATTATTTATGGAGAGAGAAGAGCAGTAGTCTTAACGTGGATCCCTGGAGAATTCCTTTGGATAGTGGAAGAAAAGAGGAAGGAGGCCCACAAAGTGGATATACTGTGTTCATCAATCCTTTATCCTTAAATTTTATTAGTGTTCTTTTTTTTTTTTTTTTATCTCTCTTTTTTTAAACGGTGACTTTTGGTTGGAACAGGGAATTTT
>VUQK01018146.1:46171-56199 GCA_015106715.1 Bujurquina vittata | reverse complement strand
CTCTCTCTCTCTCTCTCTCTCTCTCACACACACACACATACACACACACACACACACATACACACCACAGTACAAACATACTAACAGAGACATACACATATATGCCCTCTTGAGGAGAAACAGCGCTCTAATGCTACCTCACACGAGTCTGTTGGTTTACACACACACACACACACACACACACACACACACACACACACACACACACACACACACACTTTTCGTGGAGGAGAGGCCCAGATGGTCAGGGAAGGGAGCAGTGCCCATGTCGGTGAGAGAGAAAAGAGAGAAAGCGAGAGAGCGAGATAGTTGGAAAAAGGGAGGCAAGGGACATGAGCCAGAACCAAGTGGAGGAGCCGAAACAGGAAGACAACATCACACCAGCTTAGCCAGCCAGAGCTGCAGACAGAACAAAGGGGCCATCTCTGTTACCAAACACACACAATCTGTAATCACATGCCTTTGCTAAACTGCAGCCTTCGAGGTCTTCGTGGCAACAGTAACTGATTTAAAGGAATAGCTTAACCTTAAGGGAACAGATATGATGCATTTATTGATTTTTGTCAGTTGCATGAAAGATTGAGACAAGTACTGATACCGATAGGCTACTTGTTGTGCACAGAAGCTTAACCTGTTCAGAAAAGGGAAATAAAGCAGGCAATACCAGTTTCATTTCCCAGCCATACTGAGTGGTGCTGCTTTCAGAGAATCAGCTACATATACGGAGTGAACTGAAACACTGTACTGTATGCTAAATTGTAGTCAGATGACTATGCATGCACCCTCTCAAAATACACATGACAGCAATCAGCTGGTTACTGTAACATATACAGTTCCTATAAAATGCCATGTTACTCAAACAGTCATACATAATAAATCAAATAAATTCCAACATACTAATAAATTGCTCCATACTTATTTGTCCCAAAATTAAGGCATTCTGATTATTGAGGGATCATAGACTGTGCAGAACTTCAAGTTCTACATCTAACTGGGGTCTCCTCCCAGCTGGGTGTATCTGGAAGACCTCCATCAGAGGTGCACAGGAAGTATCCTGATTAGATCTCTAAAACCACCTTAGTGGGCTCCTTTCAATGTGAAGGTGCAACGGTTTTACTTGCATCTCCCTCTGGATGTCCAAGACTGCACAGGAAACTCATTTTTGCTGCTTGCATCAAAGATCTTGTTCTTTTTATCACTATCCAGTGCTCATTGGGTATGGAACATAGATGGACTGGTAAACCGAAAGCCTTGGCCTCCAGCTCAGCTCTCTGCTCTTTACTAAAACACACCATTGCCTGCATTACTGATGCTGCACCGATCATCCTGTTCATCTCATGCTTCAACCACCAGCATTTGTGAACAAGATCCAGATATACATAAACTTTTTTGCTTGGGGCAGCAACTCTCCCACACCAGCCTCCCCCCCAAGTCTGGGCTTTGCCTTGAGATCCTCTTCATGAATTTCATAAACAGCATCAGAGAGGGGCAACTTGCCCAAGCCCAACAACTGAAAACGTACACAGCTCATACAAGGACCGGATGGCATTTAACATTTGCCCTGAAATTCCACAGTACCCCCAGCAGGGTCCCCAAGGACTCGTGAGCATAAGCCTGCTCCAGTTCCACATAACATGTCTAGACTGGATAGTCAGACTCCCATGACCCTTGCAGCAGTTCCAAAAGGGTAATAGGTCCACTGTTGGACCCTGCCTCAGCCAGCTTAAGATGCACTGTGGAAATAACTTTGCAGCTTTGGAGTGGTTGCTTTCAAATCACAAAGCACAAAGACGACACCTGCTTTTCTTTCTACTAAAGTAGGCCAACAGTTGCCCTGAGTCCAGCCGTGAGCTAAAAGTGAACACCAAAAGGCCGGTCTTCTTAAATAACAATTCTTTAAGTACTCAGAATATATTTTTTATTTATGAAGCTAAAATGGACTAAAACATTCTCAACCGGCGAATGAAAACAAGAAATTATTTGTTCAGCCTACATACTGTACAAGAATTCAACTGACAAGTGAAAATGAAAAAAAAGGGCAAAAAAACAAAGGCAGGCATCCGAGCAGTGAGTTGTTTTTGGGATGTGAAACCCTTCGTCCAGATGGCGATATTTTTTTCCAGCTTTAATTCATTTATTTCATGTCACAGTTGTGCTTTGATCGCTCCTCTCTAATAATTAATGTGGTTTTGCTGTGCGCTGCTCTTGAAGTCATTGTTCCAGTCTCCGCTGCACCAACACGAGCTGGCTTTGACTTCTCCACCTGATGGGAAAAACACAGCACTCTCCCCATCACCTCACCTCACCTCACCTCACCCTCCCTCCTTCTGTCTGTCTAATTATCTATCTCTCTATTACCTTTCGCTTTTTCTCCGAGCTTTGAATTGTCTCAGAGGGATCCTCCTGCTGCACACATTTGTACTTACATACACACACATTGGAGTGACTGGTGTCTCTCCAGAGTGGGAGGGATACAGTGGTTGGCATGTGTCATTCATCTATTATTGATCAGATCCAGATGCCGTCATCTACTACACATCACTTAGAGATACACCATCATCTTTCTTTCCTTCTAACACACAGCTGTTTGGATGTGGGTTTTTGCTGTGGATATTTTGGCACTGTCAGCACACATACCCAATCTTGTTTACGTCTCAATTACTGCAACACTTTTAGCAGGAACCTATAGGTATCATATCATATGATGCTGTTATAATTCCTCCAGCTGATAAAATGTCATCCTGCCATGGGAATGTTCAGTTGCTAATCATGTGAATACACCTGTAACACAGGTATCACATGGATGTTTAAAACAAGTGGGTTGAAACCCCAAGTGCCAAATCCTGTCCATAAATGCTTGACAGACCAAACATCATCCATATCCTTAAAAACAATACAGTATTTGCGAGAAGTAAAATGTAATATGGGGTATTTGTCTAAACCAGGTGTATTATTTTAGCTCTTTAGCTCCATTCACTCTTATTTTTTAAAAACAAGCTCACAAGTGCCAACTTGGTACGGGGTTAATATGTCCCAAACATATTTCCCCCAAAATTGTTTACAAATGCTCAAATGAATACCTTTCATGTCACAATATTTATGATAAGTACCAATAAGATTTCAGAACCACTCACTCGCTCTTTGTAAAGTTATGATTGACCTGAAGATCAGCAGTGATTCACAGAGAGTTTCAGTCTTAGTTCTACTAATCTCACTGCTGCCTTCGACACTGTTGATTATGACATTTCAAAGGCTTCACAGTTAAATTGGTTTAACAGGTCCTTTTTGTTTTCGTCAAAGGGTAGAAGCTTCGATGTTTCAATTTTAGATCTGCAGAAATAAAAATTCAATCAGGAGTTCCTCAAGGGTCTGTTCTTGGTCCATTACTCTTTAACCTTAACATGCTCCCACGATCATAAAGAATCATAATGTAGCCTATCATTCTGATGCAGCTGATACACTGCTATACCTGTTATTTTCCACTGATGTTCTAACCCCGAGAGGCTGCTTCTTCAGTAATGCGGACGCTGCACCGGTCTGTCGTAGTGAAGAGAGAGCTAAGTGTAAAAGCGAAGCTGTCGATTTACCAATCAATCTACGTTCCTATCCTCACCTATGGTCACGAGCTTTGGGTAGTGACCGAAAGAATGAGATCGCGAATACAAGCGGCAGAAATGAGTTTCCTTTAAAGGGTGGCTGGCCTCTCCCTTAGGGATACGGTGAGGAGTGCAGCAATCCGGGAGGAACTCAGAGTAGAGCCGCTGCTCCTCCACATCGAAAGGAGCCAGTTGAGGTGGCTCGGGCATGTGATTAGGATACCTCCTGGCCGTCTCTTGGGTAAGGTGTTCCGGGCATGTCCCACTGTGAGGAGGCCCCAGGGTAGACCCAGGACATGCTGGAGAGATTATATCTCTCAGCTGGCCTGGGAACGCCTTGGGTTCCCTCCAGTTGAGCTGGTAGAGGTGGCTGGAGAGAGGGAAGTCTGGGCTTCTCTGCTTAGGCTCCTGCCCCCGCGACCCGGCCCCGGATAAGCAGAAGATAATGGATGGATGGATGGATGTTCTAACCCCTGTTCACAAACTGATGAGCTGAATTGAGCTGCAAAGTGCTAAATAGCAAAAATAGTTGGGAGAGTTTTACACTATGTTATAATGATTTAGAGAATAATATTGGTACCTTCTAATAGCGATGCTACTATACTAGTTTGTATTTCAGATTTAATACGTACCAATACATATTTTGTCAAATGCCAAAAATACCATTAATTCTTTATGCGAACCAGAATACTTTTTAAGGGATTGTGACACAGTACTTTGCTGTGGCTACATTTACTGGAAGAGTTCAAAAGATTAATTTTATGACAAAGGTATGCAGCAGTGCATATAATGGCAGCTGCTGTCTGTCAAAGTAAAAAACAAAACAAAACAAACAAAACAAAAAATACTCTTTGGTTTGTAGGCAGCGAGTGAAAATAGCCCTCTTAAGTTCACTAAGTTCAACTCAGCTGAAGCTTTCAGCTGATGACCGCATTCATTTGCACATATTATTTGTTGTGGAAAATGGATAAATTGAAAAAAATTCAAATTGCATTTCTTTTGATGTCTTGATCTTAAAATTAAAATTGTCTATTCAAACAAACAGAACATCCATGACTTTCATTGGGGGGGGGGGGTTTATTTTATTATTATTTAACTGGGTTGGAAATGGGTTATATAATTGCTTTTGAATAACGACCCAAACACTGCATGTTTATGAATGCTATGAATACTGGGATTTGCATAAGTCAGAATGTTCTCATATTTAGTTATTTACTGTGCTGTCATAGTTTAGGATTTGATGATGGTCTGACTATTGTGATATTGTCATTTATATATTTACCACAAAAACAGCATAAAATGTTGAGAAATACTCTGGTCTAAGATAAGAAATCACATTGTAGTAAAACACAGAATAATGTCTTTGAGTTAGAATTTTTAAATATTACCATACTTTAATAAACATTTTAAAATGTTCTTACATTCTCGCTGCATCATTTCGGTACATATGTTTACATTTTAACAATTAAACTGGGAGACTTGGTGTCTGTTCTGATTGAGATTCACTTGTTGGTTGAAGGGTTGGGGGCTTGTAAGAGAGGTCTGACTGAAATGGAGGGGAAGGAGGGAGATTTTGCCCTCAAACGCATGCACTCAACCATAAATGTTCTCAACACCACCACCACCCCCACCCCCTCGACTCTCTTTCTTTTTTTTCCAAATGCAAGTCACCGTGAAAAATGTGCTGGTCCAATATTTGCACAGAAGTGGTGCTGGGACAGGCAGATAAACTATCAGTATTTGAGTTTGGCTTCCCATGCTCCAAATAGCCATCCTCCGCCTGTTTAGCTTATTGATTGGCTTGGCAAGAAACTAGGTCCCCTCAGTGGTGACCAAGGTCATACAACACATGGACTCTGTGCCACCCATCCACCCCTCCCCAACACCATCACCACTACCACTACCCTTTCTATACCCACAATAATCTCTTCCTCCACTTCAATTCTCTCTCTCTCACACACATGACATGAGCACATGTATGTGCAAACTTGTTTGGGTGTATTCACTCATGCATTTTGTTTATTAGGCATAAACATTCTCAAAGGGAAAGGCATTAATAATGTAATGAAGTCTTAAGTGTGAGAGCTATAGAAATCCTCTGAATTGGCGCTGATGATGGAAGTAGTGATGGCTCAGGGAGGTTCTGGAATCGGTCTATCAGCATCATGCTGGAGATCCTTTTCTCATGTTATTTATCATTGAAAAGTAATTTTTAATAAATTGGACTATTATGAGAAAATGCTTGAAGTGCACAGATTTAGGTAGTTTGCCCCCAGTACTATACAGTTTTGTGCACATGTGTATGTGTGTGTAATGACTCAGGGCATGGACCAGAGGCAGCGTCCTCCACTCTTCTGTGGGAATCAATGAGATTGAATTCTGAAGGTTTTCTCAGGGGCATCAGCCCCACTTGTCAATACTGCTCTGTGTCACAAGTGCATTTTGTACACACAGACACACATGCAGACACACAAACACTTCCAGTTCCTGTTCCCAAGCCAGACCTCTCCCTTCTCAGCACATCCCTTCTGGTGCTCTTCCAGTCCTCAATTAAACTTGCCCCATTTTCCCCTTTTTGCACATCCCGTCTTTTATCAGCATCTGCTCGCTAGTTTCCATTCTTTTTTTTTTAAACTCAGCTCATTCCTTTTGCCACAGTTCATCCTTGTTCTGTTTCTCCTTCTTCCTCGATATGCCTTTCTGTGGGAGTGTTAGAGGCGTGTTTCAGCACTGATCAGTTAAATTTGTGCGTTGTGGCTCAGTCAAACTCGAGTAAAGACTATACACCAACTGCCTTGCAACTAGGAAAAGTAAGTGGTTGCCCGGTGATTGCACCGATTGTTTTTCTTTTTACATCCAGACACTGATTACAAGTAGTTGCAGCAACCAGCTGGTTGTCCAGGGGCTAAGAGTGCAACAACCTTTGGGCAACCACTTTTTATCACAAGGCAATTGCACAGGTCACTTGGTAGGAGGCAACCTGTCTGTTGGACGGACTCCAATCACTCTGAGACAGATTGGCAAACGTTTGCAAATAACTGCTGTCCAATTTATAAATACAGACAAATTGCCAACTTGTTGCAATCAATCTGAGTCAGTCTGTGTCAATGAGTGCAATTCATTTGCAACATGTCTCTTTGCAAAAGGGGAATGAACTCAACTGGCTGCCAGCTGGCTACATTCAGGTTATGTTCATAAATAAATGTGAGGTTGCTGAGCACCTGTGTCATTGTGCAGTTAATCCTACAGCAACCATGTAGAATGTCTATTACTGAAGCAACTTCTGAATATCAGTTTCACTCTGAATTTAAGCAGCGAATGTGGATTTCTGTTCGCTGAGAATTTCAGTGTATGCAGATACATCTGTCACAGTTAATTGCTCCATTATCACAAACAGACCCCATTCAGTTGAAAACTGACGCCATCTTGATGCTCCAAAAATACTTTGAAGATGGCACCTGACTGCAAGTGGTTGCAGACCTTTGCAAAGGCAATGACACTGCAAATTCACCGCACAGGACCACAAAAACCTACCTGTTTAAATCTTATTAAGGCTTACAGTAATGCATTTGACAGGTGCGAGTGACAGGCAGGGTGAGCGCTCAGTTCCACTTCAATACACTTCAAGGAGTCAGCTATTTAATATCCACAGTAAATACTTGATATTTGATTTTAAACATTTTTTTGGCAAGTAAGCATCCCATTTAATATCACAGCGAATGCACATTGCTAATTGCTGATAACTTCCCAGCTCTACCATCTCATCTAAATGTTACAACTGGTTTAAAAGAACATCCAAAATGTTCAAACAGTGGTTACAAAACAGGAGTCCATAATATATGAGCTATGTCCATCTTTTACATATTATCAGAGAGGGAACAAATGAAGAATTGTATTCAGCAGCTGGCTGCTAAACAGCCATTTATCATTTGATTTGATTTGAAATTTGTGACTTAAACCTAAAAATCCTAACTTATTCTATTCTATTCTATTCTATTCTATTCTATTCTATTCTATTCTATTCTATTCTATTCAGACAGAGTAACCTGTGGTCAGTGGATGATGATCAGGAGCAGCTGAGTGATTTATGACTGCTGCTGTGATATTTTACCGTGTTCTGCTGTGACAGATATGTGTGATATTCCCAAAGTCCTTGCTCAGAACGCCAATGGTCTCCTGGGGGAATCGGCTAATCCCCCCCCCATTTCTAATTTGAAAGAGCCCTTGGATACCTGCTGTCTGCAGGCTAAAAGTCACGACCACACAAAATACACAGATAATACACACATAATCACTTGCTGTTGCACTTAAATATAGCTCTTGGGAGTTTGAATGTCACTCTGGGAGGAGTGAGGGCCCCTGGGCCACAGCTGTGTGTGTCTGAGTCCGATCTGGTATCCTGCCACACAAAGACAGGCCTAGGAGCCCGAGGCTTGCCTGGAGGCTGCAGTCAGGCCTTGAAGGACGTGAGATACAGAAAGAAGAGAAGCTGCCTCTCACTTTAAGCCAACACATTTTGCTACAAAATAAATGTGTCCCCTGTCCCTTACGCCTTCAACATGCACACAGATAGGCACACACACATGGAGCGTTAGCCCCCGTTGCTAAACAGCTGTCTGAGATGTGGTGGTGTGGCGCATCCATGTTTCATCATTGTCATCTCCCCATCACCTGCATTCCTTCTCCTCCTTCGCCTTCTCCCCATCCATCAGCATTTTTAGACACAGGGCTTTGACAAGGGCACATCCATTCCCTGGCTATACATCACCTTTTAGCGGGAATATGGAGGGGGTATGGAGACGGGGGGGATGCAGTGATGTCCCAAACTCCTTCACAAGTTGGGACAGCGCCAGGTTTCTGTTTGTCTCCTTGCCAGTTCTTTTGTGTGAGAGTGGTGATTTTCTTTCTTCAGAGACAACTTACATGTTTCTGTTTATTTTCTCTTTTCATTGCTTCCAAATTCCAAACTATATTGTCAGCATTCTTCAAGGGTTTTCATTTAGATTGAACATCTTAGGTTACGGTTGAATCCCAGCTGTACTGGTGAAGTTTTAAAGCAAAAATAATTTCGCTCTGGTAAGATTTATAATCAGAAGATTTGGAAGTTGGTGCAAGAGCACATTTTTTTCTGTTGACACAAGCCTTCTTGATAGTGACATCTTATGAGGTTACATTAGTCCAGTCTGCAAACTCAAATCTGCTGACTGAGCTTTTACTGGCAACAACAGTGTTGCCAGTGGATATCCAGACCAAGATTTCTTGTGTCTGCTGGTCAGTATCAATATATTTTAAAACAGCCAATAAAAAAAACTTTCCATGGGAGCTGTTATAACTAAAGCACGCTCCTTTCTTAAAAGGGTGTGGAGGAGTTTTTGATGAGACTTTAAAGAATTTTTTTTTAAAAATCCAGCAAAATACCAGTTCAGTGGTGGAAAAAAAAATATATTCACCAGGAGAATATCAAAAAGAGAATGACAGCCTTGAGCCAGATCTCACACAGAAACTATGGTATCCAGTTGCTTTGTGTACATGCAGTTGTTTATTTCCTGTTGCATAATTTGCTTTCCAAGTACAAATTTACATTGGCACGTGATCCCGGTAGCTGCATCGCTCCATCGATGATTGTGATTGGTTCTTGCCTGGCTGTCACTCACATTGCATCAGTAAGTCTTTCAAACTCAAAAGGTGATGCAGGGCTGCGAAACCAGGTGACACGGACTATGAGCTGCAGCCATCAATGTCCCAAGTTTCTGAATCCATAGGCGTTATCTGGCCATCTAAATTATTATGGTGGCGATTCACTGCTGTGTTATCCAGCCTACTTTCACAATGCCAAGTGGATGAATTTGTGCAACCTACTGATTTTCACTGAAATCTGGAGCTTTGTTCTTCTCATATTTCTTGCAGTTTGTAATCTAATAATATCTGTAAAGAAAAAAAAGTAGAAAATACAGTTTTCTGCTTCCTTTTAGCTTTACTTTTGCATTCCTTCTGCTCTGATACACATTTTTAACTTGGAGGACATCTCCAGATGACCCTGCCTCGCTCCTTCTTCACTGTTCTCCTCTAATCTGTCCTTTCTATCCCTGCCTCCAACCTGTTTCTTCACATTTCACACCTGGACTCTATTCTTGGCTTTTTGTTTACTGCTTCTGTTTTTCCAAAGTCCTGTCCTCCCTCCCTCTTCCTCTGCTCCCCCTCTCCCGCTGCACCATCTATCACTCACTCCCTCCTTCTCACCTCTCCCTCTCTCTCTGCTACCTTCTCTCCGTCTGTCCTTGCTCCGTTTCTCCTCTGGCTCACCTCTCATTAAGCCCCTTTTGCCTATTGCCACCATGCCCAATGTCCACCCACACGTCTAACACCTCTCTTTCTCGCTTTTTGTCTCTTATTTCTGCCCTTCTTTCTCTCATCTTTCTGTTACGCTCAGTG
>VUQK01018146.1:28465-46151 GCA_015106715.1 Bujurquina vittata | reverse complement strand
TCTGTTACGCTCAGTGAATTCCATACCTGGACTCATGGAACTGGCCAAGATTTAACGTGATGACGTGTTCTCTCCTCACACTGCATATTGTCACTGTAGTATAAAATATTTGTGTTAATAAAAGTGGCAAGAAAAACTGAATCTCTCTTTCCTGACATTTATAAAAAAAATCTTAGGTGTGCAACAAAAAAAACAAATGCTGCATATAAGCATTGCACAAGCGTATGTGTGCATGTGCTCAGTGTCTCTGGTTCACACACATTACAGGACTAATATAACATTTTTCGACAGTATTACAAGTGGTCACTTACTCTTCATTTTACGTTTGAATAACATTTCTAAGTTAATCATAATTTTTGACCCTCATTTGTTATCTCATTGTTTTAGGTTTATGATTAACCTTTCTTCTGTGATGCTGCCAGTCTCACACAGACACTCTTATGGCTTTAATTACTGCTGAATTAATGTAAATCAATCTTCTGTTATGATATACACTCCAAGCAGCAGCTATAAATGCTCTAATGGGAATCCACTTGTACAAGGTCTGCACAAACTGGGGCAAAGACAGAGGGTACCCACAACCACCACATAGAATTGCTAAAGTGTTGGGAGGCTTTAAATACTCATAGAATTGGAGTTATATTTAGCAGTTATTATTTTTATAGCACCTTGTAACAGAGCTGATCTGGAGGAGCCATTTCACTTCCAGTAAAGGAGACTCCAGCTCAACTAAAAGGCCTCAGACGTGACGCAGCACTAGAGATGCAGACCGAGAACACCAGCTACACAAAAAACCAGTCACAAAAACAATGGTGCAAACAAGAACAACCAAAATTTTAATATTTTTATTGTTTGTTATCTTAACTTCAGTCTGTAAACATCTCATAAGCTGCAAATAAACAATGCACTATGTTGCCCCAGAGTCGCTTGGCTATGAGGGGAATACCCTGCTCAGTACAGCCATGCACACCTAGGGTGCACCTTGGTCAGCCAGTCAGTGAAATTTGCCCTCTTTAGTGACGCTGGACAGTTTTACATCTTTAGCTTGTGGCAAAAATGCTGTGTGGATTGTGATTGACAGTTTCTTGTAAACCCAGTGAAGTTGTTTCAGAAGCTTGATTTTTTCCATTATGTGCTGCCTATTTGCATCATTAGTAAACCACAATAACTTAAAGAATAGGCAGAGTCTGGCATCTTCAAGTTAAAATGTCATAGAAAAAGAGCAAAGGTGGACAAATGAAATCTGTTTTTGCACGTTAATCTGGAGTTTTAGAAATTTTAGGAAACAAAAAATTTAAAAAAGACTAGACTCAGAGACTATGAGTCACTGGAGCTGAAGAACTAAAATAAATATTTACACCTGCTTCAAGACAAAAAAAGCCCACCCTTTTTGTATCATTTGGAACTATACTTTTGATTATATACATGAACTGAAATTACACAATATGAATGTCTTTCAGCTTTTCTTAAAGAGAAGTCCATACGGTCCACTGCATTAGCATTCTGATAAGGCATGCTGATTGGTCAGTACTCCCACCACCTGCCACCTGTATCCAAACGATGGCTATAACAGATGTTCGCAGCACACTGAATGAGAGTAGGAAGTTTTGATTAGTGCAAAGCAGGGAATGCTTTAAAGGAGACTTATCATGCAAAATCTACTTTTTTAGCCCTTAAATACATTTTCTTATGTACTTTCAGTGTGTAACAGTGCAGGAAATGTAAATGCATTCTGTTTGTGTGCTGCGTAGATATCTTTATATTCTTTTTGGGTCATAATTTTCAGTCTGTTCAGTTTTCTCGGTTAGGAGTGACGTTTTCTCATGTGTGAGTCACAGTATTTGCTGTGGAACTGCTAAATAAGGACATGGACATCTGGCTAACACATCTCGTGAATCCACCATTTTTTTTCTTGCAGCGATTTTGTAGTCCAGTTTAGTTATGCTGAAGTTGGACGTTGGTAAGTTTGGAGCTCCTCTGGTGAACAGCAGGACACTCTCCACACACAGACCCAGGGAAGATGCACTCTGGCCCAGCTAAAATTAGGTCTGTGGTGCTACAATAAGGAGGAATTCAGACTAAAGCATTGCAATTCTACTTTATATAGACCACAAGTGAATGATTTATATATGAAAAGGAAGGATTTAAAAGCATGACACGTCTCCTTTAAAGTACCTCGTTGTGCTGTGACATCAGTAATACTCAGAGGTTAAAGTGGACCAGAACAATCTGAAACAGCGTTTCTCTGTTTTTCAGTTAAAGAGCAGCTAAATCTGATGAACAGGTTAGTACACAGTACTGTCAAGAGAGAGAATTATTGTTTTGTGCTGCAGTATGGTGTTGCTTCCAGTTAGCAATAATCTCACCCTGTCCCCACTTACAGCCTGAATACATACTTTTTTCATTCTCATCACTGTGATGCGTCCATGCTGCAGATGTCAATAAAGCTGTGGTTGTGGATGTTCGGCATCTAGCTGAGGGCTCTGGCTAGCGCTACAGAAGAGCAATGAGTATAACCTATAACTGGCAGGTAATTTTAAATGTTTCAGCTCAACAAACATTACCAAACACACAGACTGCAGCTTGGAACACAGTGTGTCTGTGAGCTAAAAGTACTGAGGATGTATTTCCCAGAAAGAAAAAAAAACACATTAAAGTGTAAATTTCACTCGCAGAAATGGAGATATAAATGAGATTATTTTTAAAGAAAAGGACTGCTCAATGACACTTGATAAACTGGAAATTTAAAGTTTATAAAGTTCTATAAAGTGATCAGCTGATCACAGAGTGTATGTAAAGAAAACCGATCCACTGGACCTCACAATACAAATCTTATTTCTAAGGGATTCTTTTCCACATCCCACATGGCCACACGCATAAGCATAAAGCTAGTCACTACAGCTGAGACTGCAGATAAACTGTTGCCAGTCCGAAATGTATTGGTGCCAATCAGAACCAAGTGTTCTGTGTCATAATCAACCTTTTCGAGTGCAACATATCAAAACATCTGTATCTGAGTCAACACACCTTCCCTCTCCCTCCCATGTATGCATGTGTTTAGATCACCCAGCAGCCTTACCTTGACCGTACGGCTCCTCCATTGATCACTGCCTATACTTCTTCACTCAAAAACACAATGCATCAAAAAGACCAAACTGTCCGTGAAGGGCTAAAATAATTGTTTATAATAGACCCTCCACTTGCAATCATAAGAGTGCTATGGTGTGTTTTAGGGTGGAGATAAGAGCTCCCGCTTTGTGCTCAGGTAATTTTCTTTCCAGGCGTAAGTGGTCAAGGTCTGGCGTTTTTAAACGCATGTGAGTGATGTGGTGTGGGGGAGCCGTATTGTTTCAGGAGATGTGCCAATGTCCATTTGGAGAGCGGCAACACTCGTCTCCCCACTTGAGGAACAATGGAATACACTTCAGAGATGCTGCATATGAAGTATGTTTATGAGTGCGCTCAGACAATGGGGGACAGTGTTACACAACACAAGAAATGGGTTTGGCTCTGAGAGAAATGAGATGGACCCAGTAGACATCCTTGACATTCACCAATAATTAAAACGCGCTGACATGCTGAGAAAAAGGCTGATTCACTGGCAGTGTTTACAGTAGCATATGATTGCAGAAAGAGCTTTGGTCACGTTGAGTGCAGGAGAAAGTGGGCTGGAGTCATTTGGGGTGGGGAATTGTTGAGGTATAGTGAGAGAGAACACATTGTATTGGTGTTTTGTTTGACATAATAGCCTGCTAACAACTACTGTAAACCAGGAGCTCTGCCAAGGCTCACAGGTGTCATCAGGGATCTGGCTTCGTGCCACAGAGAGAGAAGATCCAAAGCCCCAAGGCACACATAAAGGTGTCATCCTACTGCAAGATGTACCAGTACATCATGGCAGGAAGTCAGGAGGGGGATGGCAAAAAGGAGTAGGTACATCTAAAAGAGAAAAAGGAAATAGATAGTCAATCCCCATATACAGATTGAAAGTTATCTGAGGCACACACCTCACTGTACTGTATATAATGTTTAGAGAGGTGAAGGGAAAGTGGCAAGAAATTTTTCACCCTAATTTGTTGGGTGATATAATGACATGTTAATGATCCCAGCATCTGGCCATTCCATCAGAGGTGTATATTTATAAGAAGAAAGGCATTAAAAAAATACAGCATGCTGAACAAATGCCTTTGGTTAGGTCAGAGTGTCTTCTAATGACCTCATTTACTGACAACAAACCCTGCAAGCAGGCAAACACACAACACAGCAATACCTCTCTCCTTTATTGCTTTGTGGCAGTGCATAGAGAGAGAAAGAGGGATGAAGAGGGGAAAATGAAGAGGAGGGAATAAGAAAACACTGAGAAAAATCAAGGCAAATCAGTACGGGAGGTAGAAGTTGAGAAAATCTTGGCTAAGAGACAAAAAGAGGGAAAAAAGGTAGATTAAAGAGGAGAAAGGCGCCTAAAGGAGCAATGCAATCAAACAACACAAACACAGTCTCCGTGTGGCTGCTCAACCTTGCCAAAGAAAATAGGTTACCTCTGTTTCTCCGGGTGCCCAAGGGAGGCACTAACTGGCAAGAGTTGTGCCCCTGTGTCATCCTGTAAATATTTAGCCGGAAAAAGTAATATAAGCAGAATATGAACAAAGTTCATTTATAATCCCTCCAAAAATTAGACAAGAACCAGAATCAAAACAGCTGGAACAAACCAAGAAATGTCATGTCGTTGAAGGCAGTTTTTCGTGACAGAAACTAGACAAACCTGTGACTTTTAACCTGTGAGTCTATTTAGCCGGCCCATGCGCACCTACTGAAAAGTAAGATAACGACAATAAAAGTTATTGGCGATATAGACAGCTGTGGATGTTCATCTGGCGCTCTGTCGGACAACCATTCAAAGTGTTAACCAGATATTTAACAGCAAAGTTTAAATTTAACACTTCTGATCCTCATTTTGCAATCATTATGATAATAATGAACACAATACAGATATCAACAAAGGTGCATAAAAACAGAAGTTACAATTTTAAAAAATGAGTATTTGGTACCTTTATACAAGTGTTTAGATGATACAGTCATACTACTCTTACATAATGTGCACATACTGTGCCTGTGTATATATATATATTGTCAATAGGCACATATTAACATGCAGCTCCACTCAGCTCAAACATGGAGCAGTTTCAGCTGCAAAGGTTCTCTTCTTTTCTTGACTGGGAGCACAAGTGCATCCATCCCTCCATCCCTCTTTCCTTCCGTTCATCTGAGCATGGCTAAAGCTCATCTTAATCTCCCTCTTCCACCATCACGGAACAAAGAGCAGAGTGCTGGCAGATCCTTGTTTTTCTAACTAATGTCGATTACATATTTGATAAACATGCATTTGCATTAGCATTAGCTGAGGTCAGGATTAGCAGCGTTCATCCTCAAACTGTTCTGTCTCTACGCTTCGCCTGTTTGTTGATCTTTTTTTTTTTTCTGGCTGTGCTGTTTTTTTTCCCCCTCCTGTTGTTTGTGGCCATCTCAAATCCTAAAGGACACGACTCCACACAAGTGACGGCACAAATATTTGAAAGGGTGATTAAAAATCATTTGGGAAAACAGATTATTGACTGTTTCTTTAAAAAAAATCAATGTGTAAACACAAATATGCTGCTTTAAGGAGCCAATAGGAGTCATAAACTGTTTACATTTTATCTATTAATTTAGATTTCACATCAACTTAGAGGCCTTTTG
This sequence comes from Bujurquina vittata, assembly GCA_015106715.1. Taxonomy (NCBI): domain Eukaryota; kingdom Metazoa; phylum Chordata; class Actinopteri; order Cichliformes; family Cichlidae; genus Bujurquina; species Bujurquina vittata. The sequence continues at coordinate 40,415 of VUQK01018146.1, read as the reverse complement.
AACGATAATATTTCAGTTGAGTTTTAAGCCTTAGATTTATTTCATCCCTCGGCTTCGTGGACAGTCATCCCTTGATGTGTAACATTTTGCAGCAAAATATTTCAACAAGTGCAGAGGCACAAAAAAGTAGCTTTGCAAGTTTTTCAGAAATGTCCTTCTTCTGTTTCCCCCCATCATCTCTGCACAAAAGCAATAAAAAGGAAGAATAAGCTCCAGACAGCTGGGGCTCACGAAAAGTTTCAAGTGCCTCTGTTGACCGCACACAAAGACACTGATCTGCTTAGCAGGCTTAAAACTGTCTCTCTTTCTCCGTCGCTTCTCTATTCCTTATGTCAGGCTCTGCGTAAAACCCTTCTCATACCCCCTATACACACACACACACACACACACACCCACACACAGTGAGATGCCTAAAACACTGTGGGCCAGATCGCTAGTCCTGAATGAGGATCTTAAAGACCTCTCCCAAACACCTATTAAACAGCTTAGAGGCATATAATTGTCAACCATACGCTTCTCTCTAGAATGGGTTTTTAAAAGCCACATTGTTCGTCTCCGCCACCAAAGGTTGAGTAATCCTGAGGCTTAAGCAGCCGAGAAACGGTCTGTCTCATTCTGTTTTTCTCCAGCTAATAAGATCCTTCCCGTTATGAATGCTCCTGCTTTAATTGTATGACATTAATGCTAATCAAGCTTTTGTCTCTCCTTGTAACTTCTCCGACCGACTTACATGTATTTGCTTCACATTTGCTCTCTGTTCTGCAAGATATTGTTCGTGCCATTTAAAGATTTGTTCAACATTTCTTCAGAAAGCGGAAGGAATTAATAAGAGACGACAATTACAGAATATTTAGTTAAAGACTATTAAGAGGGAAAACTAATGCCATGGTGATGGAATGCAGAGCCGCATGAATCTAATTATGTCTGTGGAAAACAATATCGGACAAGAATCAATCAAGGAGTCCTGTTGCCACCGCTAATCAGATCTTATTAGTGTCCTTATTATTCACTCATGGATCACAAACACAAAGAAATTAGGCAGTGACTTCCTCCGATGGTACTTTTGCTTTAATTGGAGAAATGACAAAACAGATGCTCCAGAAGTCTCAATGTCTGGAAGATAATTTTACAGCGAAAAAACAAACCCCAAACACTCGCTTCTTAATTAAAATTTTTTGGTCTCCTTCCTCCCTGACCAGACAATTGCCATATTAGAGACCTATTAACCTTACAAATGCAGGCAGAAGGACTCAGAAGATTGTGCCTCTAATAAAGCGAGATGAGCAATGGAAGACATATGGTTTGTTAAACTAAGTGCGATCATCTGTTCCCTTTTTCTGCGTCTTGGTTCAGGCACTCATTAATCTCTATGTATGTAAGATGCATATGTAAATGTAAATTTACCGATAGGCGACCTGTCCATGGTGCACCCTCTCTCTTGCCCTATATTAGCTGAGATAGGCTCCAGCGCCTAATGGAATAATGGATGGATTTGGTTTTCTAAAGTTACATATTACTGCAGGCAGATTCAAATTAATAGGTCACTTCTTTTCCAGTTTAACTTAGGAAACTGTGTCAGAATCAGAGCCAGATGAATTTTGGTTCCTTTGGTTTTCCTAAGATTCAAAACAGTCCATTTGTTCTGGACAACTCAACAGTCATCTCCGCACAAAGAGATTTTTTTCCCCTCACATTTCCATAAAGACAAGTGCACCTCCAACACTGTTATTTCTGTCACCGAGAACTTAAACCAAATGAAATGATTTGAGAGATCAGAATTGTTCAATTAGCTTTCATTGAAGCCAAGTGATTGGTGGAAATGAAATCCCAGCTCTCCTGCTGGATCTCCAGGTCCCAGGGTCGAGGATTTTTAGAGAACGTGATTGGTTGCTCGTCCCTCCGAGAGTCGGCCAATTGCTGGTCCATATGGACCCCTCTGACCCCTCCAGCCTCCTCATCCTCCCAACTCCATGGCTCCATTTAGCAAACAGAAGCTGCTAAAGGACTGCTAAGTTGTACTTCAGCGGTCCTCCAGTCCAATCACTCATTTACCTGAAGTGATTTTATCACTCTCCAGAGATAATCATGGAGAGTCTGACACAAAGTGCTGGGTTATTGAACTGACAATGAACAATTAACAAAGTTACAAACCTTGTCCGTGTACTGGCTGTGTGTTACAAGTATTTTAATAAGGCATTACCGGGTTGACTTTGTGGCGTAAAATGTGCTTTATTTAGATGCTATGATGTAAATAAATACTGCTGAGTTAAACTAGACATTAGTCTCTAAGTAATGGACGGTGGATATCCTCTCCAGATGGATTTCTCTCTGTCAAGTAGCTCTAAAAGGTTTTGGGATTTGTGGAGTGGGCATGGCTGCTGGTTTTTTGCATTTTTGGGTCCTGCACTTGCAGTGGTTGGTCTGAGGGGGAGATTTTAAGAGGGGAATTATCGGGAATGGAAAGGGTAGAATGAAGGCGATTTGTGTGTGAGTGTGTATGTACAAGAGAGGGAGAGAACATGCTTCAGTAGTCCCTCTGGTCAGCGTGCAAAAAAAACAAAAAAAAAAAACCCACAGAGGAGCCTGAACGCATGGGCCGTTTTTGAGAAGGCTGCCTCCATCAGCTTTGCTCAGATCTCCCCTAATCCTTCCCACTTGAACCTTAGTCCACCACAATCTGCATGCCAACAGATTAACACAATACGCAAAGATAATTCAGCCAGCCCAGGACTGACAGTGATCTCACAAATCTCTGAACGGCCAAGGGAAGATGCCTCCCCAAAACCCAGATTAAGTCCACAGATCTGAAGCCTTAGACCCTCTTAGGGCATATATTAGCATTACTGCTGGATGCTTTATTTATATATTTATATGATTTTAAAAACAGATAATGCTGCCTGGTCAGCTTGAGTGTCAGAAAATCTGCCTTGGGTAGGATGGAGGGATGAGACCATCTCGCAGATTGAGGGAGCAAGAGTGGGAGGTGGAGAGAGAAAAGAGGCAGAGGGCTCTGTAATCCATATTATATGCTGTGGAGAGCAGGGGAACGATTTAAGAAGCTCTTTGTCATACTCTTTTTCAAAGTGTTGTTTGGGGAAAGGATGAGGATGGCCAGTCCTATTCTGTGACAGATTATGTGATTTCAATTAAGAGGATGAAGATTGAAGATTGGAGAATTATAATTTGTATTTTTTAAAAGATATGAGATTGAGAGTTATTTAGAAACAGGGGACAAACTCCTCACATCTTAGTAAAAAAAAAAGGTCTTTGAAAGAGTGCCTCTTTTCATGCAAATTCTCTAACAGTGCTTTCAATCTTAGCTGTAATCACAAGCATTCATTACTGTTTTGGTTCGGATCGTCGCATACACGCAGTTCCTGTCACTTGTCATTCACAAAGGGCCAGCGCGGGAAAAAATAATTATAGTGAATTGTCACTCTCTTAATGCCCTATTTGTACACTATGCGAGTACTCAAATCAAATGCTAGACACTGACATTGGACAAGTCTGCAAAATGCACAACTATGTTTATTAGATTTTTTTTTTAATCATTCTCTTGTTTTCACATATTCATGCGTTGTACATTAATATCAACTGCAGCATGGTTTTAAGTGGGGAACCCAAATGGAAAAGAAATAAGAATTTCTCATCCTCTCCAGGAGTAAATGTTTGTTTTATACTCTGATTTATACAAAGCAGCAGCGGGCTCAACTCCAAATATTACACATGTATACGTGTACAGACACACCGGCACTCACTGATAAGTATTCTTCCTCATATGGTGTTGGGCAACTGCCAGTGCAGAGGACTCTGGCAAATACCTCGGAGTTGTGTTTTTGCTGCTAGTGAGATCCTGTGTTGACACATCAAACAGATGTAACTGCATTTTCCTGATTACTTTGTAACAAGTGCGCTACGCATCTACTGCACAAAAAGATACAAGTGTTCTAAAATCCGGTATCTGAGTATTTCAAACCTTTGTGCAGATATTTGGTATCGCATGAGTTCTCAAAGTCAGCTGGGGACTGAGCTGGACCTAATCCATATTTAATATGAAATCCTAATACCAAACAATATTCTACCACTGCCAACACAAGTCCTTATCGATATTAGCCTAAAGCACCATTAGTGAACTAGTGTTCATGAAGATCCAACTGACATAAACTTTGTCATCACAGTGCGAATGGGAGGCTTTGTACAGATGTTCACCTCCTACCCTCCGTACTGCTCATTTGAAGAAATGCAAGTCTCAGGCTCATTCACATGAGTGCAGAAATATTAGCTAAATAGACAGCATCCAACTTGAAAAGCCACCAATCTGAATCTCCACCACACACTCAACTCATAACTTTTTATTTTTGGGAGGGGGGGGGGAAGGGGAGGGAGGGGGGTAGCGCTGGTGGAAGGTGGGGAGAGGGTGTTGCCAAACTTCTTCCCCATTGTGTTTTTCCCAGTGCAGTGCTGGGATAGTTTGGAGAGGTTGCTCTGTTCCCGCGGCGACAGACTGCGGCCCCTCTCTGCCGCGCTCAAGGGCCCTTGAGGCGGCCATTATCTGGACGCCCGCCTCGCCGAGGCATATGGGTAATTACTGAGCTAATAGAGTGATGGAGGGAGAGGCAGAGGCAGGAGCCTAGGCCAATTAGATGATGCATTAGTGCTCTGTCTTTTGTAAGCACCTAATGTGTGGGGAAAGGATGGGGTAGATAGAGAAAACGTGTCATTTCTGAAGGGTCAGGATCCTTGAGCAAATGCAAACAGTCTCTCCCTCTCTCTCTCTCTCTCTCTCTCTTGCACATACACAACTCACACACATATACAGGACCGCACGCACACAAGCATGTGTGCGTGTACACACGGACCACATTTGCACTCAGAATGTAGCAAACTGTGCACACATGCACACACATATACACACACTGATTACTGTGCTTTGTTTTGCTCTTTTCTCTAAGTGTCTGAAGAGTGTGAAGTTGTAATTATAGCACACTCTGGCTTTACCTCATGCCTGCATGCACACATACACACATAAACACATAAACACACACACACACACCAAATGCAGATGAGTCCAAATAAACGAGGAGACCCTGCCCAGTCTATTGAGGTCTGCTATGAGAATCCACTCCATCAATTACATTAAAGAGGCTGCCTAATGACGGCCACAGCTGTAATCACGCTCAGCTGAAGCATTTTACACCCCGCTTCTTTGTTTTCACCTATTATCATCCATCCCACAAAGGAGAGAAATTCTATCTCAAGCATCGGCGCCGTGTTTTGAGTTAAGAATGTGCTTTTTGTCATCATCCAGTTTTGTCAGATTGTGAATCAGTGTTTTGGCAGTTGCAGCTGGAGTCATTGAAGTTGGCAGGAAGCAGGAGCAGCGGAAAGTTGTCAGTTTGCTGCAGAGTTTTCATCTTTCAGTTTTTCGCTCTTGGAGGTTGCAGCAAAAAATAAAATAAAACAAAAGAAATAAAAAAAAACTGGTCACGCTTCAACTGTAGATGGATTCTGGGTGTAAAACTATGATTCTGTTTTGGGGGTTTTGCATGAGAATTTTACACATGCATTACTGCGATCCAGCTATATTGACACTTCTTCACAATGTGCACTGTAATTATCGCAGGGAATTATGATCTCGACTTCTCCAACTTTTGTAAACAGCCAGGACTGAGTCACTTGTTATGCGTGCCAAGCATTCCCAGCACCACAAACATACTCCCTTAATTCACAGGTAAAGAGCGCCGTGTTATTAACTTAATTATTAGCCCGCTGTACAATTAGCATCAAAACAATCTCGTCAAAGGGTGAAGACAGCCAGGAGTTTATTCCTGGACAACAGCACATGATAAAAACTCCAAATCAGCTACATTGTTACACCGGCAACAATAACTTCGAGGACCTTTGCTTTCCTCCCTGTGCTACCTGACTGAGGTGGCCGGCCACTTTAATATCAACCCCTCAATTACAGACATGCAGAATATGTGTGCTTTAGTGTGATGCTTAATATTGCACCAGGCATTGTTATCCATTCAATCCCAACAGATGAAACTATAATAGCTATGTATTATTATTTCCTATCAGAAATAGCAGCTCTCATTATCAAACAAAAGACTCTATTACTGATATCATTATCAAAAGGGGAAATGGAGGAGGGGGTCTGTAGCTTTCAGTGTTTAAATGACTTTGTTTCAGAGCCCCTTGGTAGGATTTTACTGTTATAGTGATTGGCGTGTACGTTTTTTGAAAAACAGGTCAGCTTCACATCTTTGACCTTGTTGCTGCTGAGAGACAATGTGTGAAGTTAGTGGGCGATTATTGTTAATAGTGAAGCCGCCGCTCCGCTGTCATGCGGTTTTTGTTTTATGGTGGCTGTGGAAATACCTTAATTGCACCTAATTCAAGCTTATCTTTGATGAGAAGAAGGGGGAGGGATAAACTCGACCGGGCTGGCAGTTTTGCAGACACATTGATCTTTTGTGCAGGCAGGAGTGGCTTCGGGGAGCTTCAAAGACATTCCCAGACTGAATCACCTTGAGGATCTTGCTTCTGGTGGTCTTAGTATAAAAAAAAACAAAAAAACGTGGCACATGAATGAGAGCTACCATGAAAATATGTTTTTAAAGAACCTTTAAAAGATATTGTGACCACTCAGCACAACTCCAGCCACAGAGGCATTTCTCATTCATCAGCATCAAATCTATGCAGGGATTTGCATGTGGAGAACAAAGCGATGAGGTTCATTTTGAAAGACTTTGTTAGCTGGGCTGACCAGTTCCAAGTAACGGGCAAGCGGGGGTAAATATTAAGGGAAAGGTTCATGAGATTTAATTTTTACTTTAATTAATGATAAAGTGCACATTTTTGCATTAAAAGGTTTGGACTTATTTATGCTGTTCAAACAGGCCTTTATAATAGAACCCTGATTCAGGTAACAAAATACACATTCATTACTTTGTGGAAAAGAGAGTTACAGTGTTGCAAAAATAAGATACATTCGATAAACCAGGGGTGTCATCAAGTACGCACGCACACAGTCTTGTGTATACACATTTCTGTGCATACAGATGCATCCATACATATAAATTATATGCATGCCAACTTTTGCCATTCATGCAGACAAGTATATAATATTTATGTTTTTGTACAATATATCTTATTGAATAATCTATAATCCTTAAGATTTTAATGAAACTAACCCCCATTTGAAAACCTTTATGATCAACATTTTTATGCATGTCTATAATATTCTGTATTGTTAGTGTAGTGCCTCAACCCTGTCCACAAGGGCTGTGCAGCCTGTAAACCAAAGCAGCTCAGATAGCTGCATATATATGTACCAGATTTCCAGGTCATGGTTTTTGTGTTAGGAATATGACAGCCATCAAACTTTCCTTTACAATTTTATCAGAATTATGTTGAGTATGATGCTACAAAGAGACAAAGTTTGACTGCACATACTATATTTATACATAGCGACATTAAACCAGTCTGTGTGCTATAAATGTGTGTTCTAAAGATTTCCATAAGCCTAACACGCTGTGTAAATACTGCTCAACAAACAAGACGGCTTTACCCTGCTCTACGTCCCCCTGGTTGTCAGTGATACAACTGAGTAACGGACTCTGGGACAGACGAGCCGAAAACAAAACACATGCTAATGCGTGACCTGGCTCTCGAGTCTCACCTTCTGCGATAGAGCACCATAGTTCTCAAGTACAGCCAACCTGGTGCTTAATCTATCAATGGGAGGCCCTCCTCTCCCAACATTCAGACACTGAACCATCCTTCCCTCGTCCAGACAGAAAGCTTTCTCCTCTCCTCCTCTGCTACCCCTACACACACACACACACACACACGCACACACACACACACACACACACACACACACACACACACACACACACACACACACACTTTGGCCCCTGCCCTGTAAGACCCGTCCCCATCTCCTCTGGTCTGAAGAGCCCTTCAGACGTCTACTGAGAAAGAGCAGAGGGGTGGGAAAGAGAAGGACAGGAGCTGAGCAAAGAACAGAAGAGACCGGAGAGAGGGGTGAAAATGTTCTTTAAAAAAGAAAGGAGCTGTGAAGAGAGAAAGAATGAAGGAGGAGATAGAGGAGATGCGTATTGGATCAGGCCCCTGAGGGTTATGGCTGTAGTTCATGTTGTGTATTAATGTGTGGCGCTCTGGTATTCTCTGTCATGCTAATCTCACTGCGTTTCTTTGTTGTGTTGGCTGGTGTCTGCTAGTGTCACATACACTCATCGCTCCTCTCTTCCTTTCCTTTCTTCTCTTTATGCGCTCCCCTTTTGGAGTGGACGATCAGAGGGTGTAATAGGGGGTAAACAGTTCTGTTGTCTAAAAGGATTACATTTGAATAACTAATACATTGTTAGCATTAGCATACATTAATTATTCAACCCTGCAAAGGTGCTAACCATTTTCCAAATAAGCCTCAGTTGTTTTTGGGTTGTTTTGTTTTTTTTTTGTTTTTGTTTTTTCAGTTGCTGTTTACAGAAGGAATGCTTCCAGGAATCAGGACACATAAAAGAAAAAAGAAAAGGGAAAATGTTAAAAGCACCTCAGCTTGCTATCATCAGGTCTGTCGACCCTGGGGCTTAACAGTGCTTCATCCAGCCTTGTTGTAGTCATTATTTTTTTATTTTTTTACAGCAAGCTGTTTTTCACTTTCCTCCTGATTACTTTATCGGTTTGAAATCTTGGATGAGAAGAGTAATTGAGAGAACAGGTCGAGCCAGAATTTCCTGGAGGTAGCGTATCTCTCAAGTCTCAGTTGGTGTGGATGGAGGAGATGAGAGGAGAGGAGAGGAGAGGAGGGGGGATCTCCTCCTGCGTGTTTATCCACAGTAATCAGGAGTCTGTGGAGCAGGAGCGGAGGCTTGGCAGTAGGGGGACACTGCCACATTAGACAGGAATGAATAGCAATGTGCCAAGCCTGGCACACAAGACACTGTAGACACAGCATCCTTTTTGATTTGGTCAAAACTTTAGGAGGGAGGGAGGGAGAGAGAGAGAGAGGGATGTTGAGACTGTTGAGCTGGAGCAAACTGGACCAATGTTTCAGTTTTGTTGTGTTGTTTTTTTTCCCCTCCTTCTTTCTGCCCATGAACTTTTGCAGCAAAGCAATGGGGAGGAACAAAAGAAGCCGTTCTGGGTTGACAAAGAGGAGAATAGATGGTATGCGAACGACAAGCCACCATCTGCTCTGGAGGACGACCAAAATCTTGACACACTTCAGCAATCCCACAATCCCCTGCTCCAGGACCGTTCCAGGCGCCCCATTCATACTCTCCCCTCCACTCCCAGAGTCTGTGTGATTTCCCCCTTTTTCTCTCCTCCTCAATTAAGTCATTAATTCCTTTCTTCGCCCCCCTCTTAATGACCACAGAGGCACAAACAAGCCCTGGTTGCTTCCTATTGAGGCCCTGTGATTGGGCATAATTGCTGCGAGGGCCTAAGTATGGAGGAGCGGGAATGAGGGACGAGGGATGCATTGTTTTTTTGCGTTTTTTTTTCTCCAATAGCAAAGAAGAGAGCATAGAAGAAGATGCGCATTAAGTAGAACCCTTCCTCTCTTGACCTGCCACACAGTACTGTCACTGAACACTGTAAATCTTCACGGGACACAGAGTGAAAATTAACTCGAGCTGGAAGATAATAAATAAATAAATGCTCAAATTTAGCTTCACAGAAAACGCAGGGGACTGCATAAATTTCCATGTTAAGCAGCAGGTCCTTTGTCCACCTTCTAATTATTATGAAACAACATATCTTCATCATGCAAGTTTCAAGACCACCATGTGTTCATTGCTTCAGGAGGGAAAGATGCATTTGCTTGCAGCTTTAGACACAGAGGGAGAAAGCCAACCAAATAACCAGAATCTCCATTAAAACACCAAAGACTAATTAACATGACCCATGCATGGAATCATCTGCTATATGCAGGGCACGCAGCATGTATTTCTGGGGTCCAGACTTAGGCAGGCGAGCTCTTCCTTGCTCCAGTTTTTGGCCTGGAACTTGTTCCAGTTACTAGAAGATTCAGGATTGGTTGTGACTGCTGCTGGCTCACTGCATACGGCTAACATCTAATGGCTTCTAGCTAGCAATGTCCACCAAGGATGCCCTCCAAAGGAGAGGGAGTCCAACATTCCACCCTAAAATCAGCCGTCTTGTTTGGCTGATTATGGCATTATGTGACCATCTGCAAAGAACTCTGTGTGTGTGTGTGTGTGTATGTGTGTGTGTGTGTGTGTGTGTGTGTGTGTGTGTGCGTGTGTGTGCGTGTGTGTGTGTGTGTGTGTTTTGTTGGGCCTTGGTTAGGGGGTGGGGTTGAAGCTGAGAGATGTGCAGGGAATTAGACGGTCTTTAATAACACATTTTGGGGATAAATGTATTTTTGAAATACTCACAGATTGCTCCATTTATAGATGTGGAGGAGTAGGGACAGAGAGAGGAAGAGAAACAGAGGGAGAGGGGAACAGATAGACTAAATCTCCAGATTAGAGATTAGCCATAGTAGCAGATTTAAAGGGTTGTCTGGTCCTCTGCCAGTCTGCTCAGGCATCTATCTGGCTTCTGCTGGCCAGGCCTGCCATGGCCCTTCTAAGTAGATCACTCAACCCTTATTGGGGATGCCATGTTACCACTGTTGTCTCCTATAGTCCTTCTTCCTTTTCCCTGTCAGCTCTCAGAAAGGGATATAAAAGGTTCTGCCTGAATAAGTCCTAGACGGGGGATAGGCTTGAGGGACAGCATTTTGCCCCCCCACACTTCTGAGCACCTTTCATGTGATTTCCCCCACTCAGAATAAAACTCCAAAGCCCCTGCGCTAATGTTCAGATCAGAGGAGCATTTAAGCACCACCACTGACCGCTCAGATTGCTGGTTTCTGAAGGGGTTGGGGTCTAGAAAAAAAGGTGCTGTGGGGGTTTTTACTCCTTTTTAACGTGTAACAGTGAGGTTGTGCGATTGCGTGATGCTCCCCTTGGCCTAATGTTTATCTTTAATGTTTTTAGGCCTTTTAAGCAGTCCTTATTGGGAACTAATTCCTGTTTTTACGCGGGTGTAAGTAATCTGCTCTAATCGGCAAATTCACCCAAACACACTCACATGTGTATGCACAGAAAAGCTGTGGGTCAAATAACCATTACACAAACTTGTGGTATAAATCCCATTGAGGCTAAGCTGCACGGCTTGGGCACGGGGGGTGGCTCCAGAGGTAAAAGGTTAAATATCAACTGCTGGAACTTTTATCGCCTCGGCCGTTTAACCACTTTATATATTTATAATGGGTTTTGGAATATGTTGAGTGCATTGTCAACAGCTGGAAAGCTGCATGTGCACTGATCTATTGGCTTCCCATAAGGACTGTATTCTAAAATGATCAAGAACATATGCGTGACAGTAAGTGCAGATGCAAATATGATTAAGTTCAAACTTTTGTGGTGAGACATCAGAGATATCTAGATTGAAATAATGTGAAATAAGACTCTGTATTGCAGTTCTGACAGAGCTTTAAACAAAGACTGAGCAGCTATATCTTGCCCTGCATTATTCTTCTCTAAGCTGCTTACAACCCCAGTTGTGGTCTGATACAGAGATGAAATCTTGGAGAGGCGTGTCTCTGGATCCAGGAAGCGGTGGCCACTGATTTGAGAATAGAGCTCTTGGATGGAGGATGTGCTCTGGGGGTATAACACACACCCCAAAAGACGGTAGGACACAATGAGAAATCACAGCTCTTTCACTTTTCGTCCATCTGCCCGCCATGGAGCGTGCTCAGTGTGTGCCACTTGGCTTAATTCTGTCCCATCAGCCACCACAAAAGCCCCCCGATCCAATCACAGGGATCAGACCTGGGCCAAGACCATGAGATGGGGAGCCAAGGAACAGACCAGAATCAACAGCCCATTCTCTCAAGATCACA
>VUQK01018146.1:7751-22125 GCA_015106715.1 Bujurquina vittata | reverse complement strand
GGGGAAGAGGGGGGGAAGGAGGAGAGGGGGGGGGGGGTATAAAGGCCTAGGAGGAGACATAGTCAGGGGGAAGGGGAAGGGGAGAGAGGAGGGTGGTCTTATGACAGAGGGGGTCTGTGGCTAACAAGCGGTGTGGAGCCACAGAAGGTGTGTGTAGTGGAGCGTGAGGAAACATTTGAGACAGCACGGGCCCACTGAGATGACCGTGGAGCTAATGCTATGTTAGTGAGCTGCTAACGGCATGCCTGGGCCCTGGCACGGCGCCCTTCCACACAGATCACAGAGGCCCAAAGCGCAACGAAAGGAGACACCTCGGGTCTCGGGGGGAAGTATTACTAGTGACACATCTTTTGGGCACCGGTTGGGACCCCTTTACCATCTGAGCCTCCCATATCATGACTCACATGCAGGCATGCGGATTATATAAAGAGACCCATAAATTTAATGTGGCGGCGAAGGTGAGGTAGAACAGTGCTCAGAGCAGTAAAACTAACTGGCACTTCAAGTCGAGGTATACAGAGAAAGCTTTATGCAGCAAGACACTCTGAGTAATTTGACTTGAAGCAAGATCAGACGACACCCCAGGGCTGTACTTGCTCTCTCTTACCCGCAGAGTGTTTCCTGTCTTGATTTAGGACTAAATGTGCAAGTCCGATGTTGCTTTCATGCCAGATTGTTCAAACTGTTAGCTATGAATGGTACGAGTGGAGCAAACTTTTCTTGTCACTCTGTTAATTGTAATTTTCTGATTGTGGGATCAATAAAGTATCATTCATTCTAAGGCGGAGATACTGGAAATGAAGTCTCATTAAAGAAAAATAGTTTCTATGTAATGTATCTGTTTTATTGTAACATACAAACAAAAACAGAGTTTTTACAATTCGAACGAGCTTTTTGACCACCTTTATTGTTCAACACAACCTGAACTCTTCGCCAGCTTTCTAGTGATTTCTTCAGGTAGTCTTCTGGAAAAGTTCTCCAGGCTTCTTGAAGGACATTCAAAGGTCTTCTTTGGATGTTTCTTTTGTTCTGTTCTCTGTCCAGATGATCCCACACTGCTTCAGTAACGTTGAGGTCTGGGCTCTGGGGAGGCCAATCCATGACTGGGTCTTATGGGGTGTGTTTCATCACCCCATAAGACCTGCTGCCACCCATTTTCAGTCCAGTTCTTGTGTAATTTGACAGATCTCAGCCTTTTCTCCTCATTCCACTTCCTTAAGATGAATGGTGAACAGAAGATGGATCAATTGAAGGGCCAGATGCATCTCTTAGGTCTTTGCTGGACTTTTTTGTATTCCATACATTTCCAGTCGAGTTTAGTGATGCTGATATCACCACACCGGTAATAAAGGGAATTCTGTTCATAAAAGCGAATATTTAATGCAAATTCATCCAGTCCAGAGTCTGTGGGACCGCCGTTTAAAATCTGTGGGTCATGTCTTCTCTCCCGATTGGACTCTCACAATCTGACAAGGATTTTGAAGATTTTCTCTCTCTATTTTTTTTAAAGGACCAAAAATGCATAACCTTTCCCTAACTTCCTGAGACCCAAGCTCTTGTTTGGGGTACATTTTTAATTTCTCCCAGCTACTTGATTTACTCTCTGAACAGATTTTTTAAGTATCTCACCATGTGAAGTCAATGGGTTTATTTTACAGTATATAAGACTAAAGTCACATTTTACTAGAAGATTTTCCAAAATAATGTTCCCATATGATGATGCAGGATCTGGTTTAGTACAATATTTCCAAGGTGATGTTGTATGTATGATCTCGCAGACCTACAATGTTTCCAGTGGCCTCTCACTGACCCTGTGCATTATCTTAAGGCAGAAACCAGATCATTCAGATCTGGAGCAATACAGCTAATGAAGGACCACTGCAGGTGGAGGGAGGGTGGGTCAATGATCTATTTCTAAATCCCTTAAGGCCAATTGGTGGTTAATCTCGTGGCTGTGTCTACACTGAAGTGAAATAATGGTTCTGTGCAGGCACAGGAGCTGTTTTGTACAGTTACCTCATTGCTACTGCAGAGCTTCATTTTCTCAGTGTAGCGGAGGAGCTGAGGTAAGAGACAGCGCTGCTTTGTGCTATCTGATCAGATTAAAGTGTGAGACAGCCTAAGGCACAGGGGCAGTGACCCCGCTTTAACAAGTAGTATTACAGCAGTTAATTAAAGTCAGACCAGGAGGAGATTAAGTTAGACCTTTTTATTTTTATCTTCACTGGACCGCTTTTGCCTTTTTTGAACCCCGTGAAATTAGAGTTCACCTTCTCTGTTATCTGAAATAGGCTCATTAAAAGCCACTGAGCTACTGTAAGTACAACTGAAGGTACCAAGTTGACATAAGCATATCTTAGATATTAGATCCTTTCTTATGAATACAAGTCTACATTTTTATTGAGTTTGGTTATAATTCTGCCGGTAAGTGAATGATAACTATGCACACCTCTGTTTATTTGGCCTTCTGCTTTTATTGGCGGCAACCTCCCCAAGGATGTCAGTAGATAGCATTGTAGTTTACTCCTCATTACAGGACACCTCAATGCTACCTTCACTCCATAAATCAAAAGCAATGGGGATGCTATGTTAGGACAAAATGGAACTTTTCTTTTATTTGGATCTGAATATAATAAAAGTGAGGCAGTACATTAATGAATACACACTTGTTATCTGCTCTATAAATAATTAATTTTAATACTAGGAAGTTCTTCAAAAGACAGAGCCTAACAATATTAAGAATACTTCAAATTGAATAAATCAGTCATTTTTTCCATCTCTACCTGTTTCACAGTGCTGTTCACCTGTGCCTTGGCATGTGCTGCTTCCATAGCTGCTGACCATGTAGTGCATGTGTGTCTGTGCAATGTTAAGGATGTGTGTGTGTGTGTGTATGTGTGTGTGATTCTAGGGGATAATGAAGAGGCATTGTGTCTCCTCATAATGACATCATGGCTCTGACAGAAGCTGGAGAAGATGCCCGAGGTCTCCGAGCGGAACTCTTCAGCTCGATGCAAGTGTATGTGTGAGAGTGTGTGTGTGCGCATGTGTGTCCATCCCTGGGCTATCTGAGTCCTCCTGGGCTTTGTGAACGAAAGTCAAACCGTCAAAGACAAAAACAAAACCTGACCACCAGCAATATGAAGCAGAGGGCAGGCCATTTGGCTGCTGCCCGTACACTGGTGCCTCTGTGTGGAAGCCATGGGTGCGAGAGCTGAAGGGACGTACTTTTAAGGAGAGAGAGTGAGGTGGGAGAAAAGGGAGAGAGGGAGGTGCAGGAAGTTGCAGACCGGGTTCAGGGGTCAATTCAGCCTGCAGGCCTGGGTGACGCTTTCAGGGCTCAGAAAAAGAGGCCTCTGTTGCATCATGGGAGTCCTTGGTGTGTCCTCTTATTCTTGCCTCTGACCAGACGGATCTCTCCCGGTGGTTTTGCACGCACGCACGCACACACACACACACACACACACACACACACACACACAAAGGCACAGATACACATATAAAGCACATGTACCTTGGTTCTTTGTATGTTGGGAGCCACACAGAGTGGTGGAAGAAGCTTTCCGGTCATTTAACAAAGTGAAAGTATCAGTACAACAATTTCAAAATACTCTATAAACTCAAGGTGTAACAAGTAAGAAACCAAATTGGATCTGCTTTTAACAACTTTTTATGGAGTTCACTTCACTGAGTGCCAAACTGAGGTGATGAGTTCCTCCTTAACTGGGTCACAGACAAATCTGAAGGACTGAAAGATGATTAATGAGGTGGGTGGTAATGAGATTCAAAGCAAAAATTTGAAAGATGCCAGTGGGTACAGGGCCATGCAAAAGTCTCGAGAAATCCCTCATTTCTTTATATTTTGCTTGCAAGGAGCTGAAACAATCTCCAGCAGATGAACAGTATCTGAAAGCAGTGTCTTTAAGAAATGGGAAAAAATCCAGCAAAGACCTGACACAGGATCTGAGAGCTGCATCTGACCCTTCAGTCGACGCACTCAGGTCTCATCAGAAATGGTCTCGGTGGAAGGGAGGCTGTCAAGAAGCCATTTTTAAAGAAGAAATACAGGAAAAAAGGGTGAGATATGGCAAATGACACAAGAACTGGACTGAGTGGCAATACAGTGAGTGTCTAGAGCCATCTGTAGAACACAGTCGAGGCTTTGTCATTGAAAAAAAGGCGGTCAACATCCAAAGGAGGGCTTTGGTTATCCTTTAGGAAGCATGGAGAACTATTCCTCACAGCTCAGGCTGTGCTGAAGAATAAAGGTGGTCATCCCAAATATTGGCTTTCAATCATACAAACCCTGTTTTTTCATTATAGATTGTATTTCCATTCATGTTTGCTCATGATGCAGTACATCGCAGGACATATTTTGCGTTTTCCTAGGAAAATATAAAGTTATGAGCGGCAGCTCAAGACTTTTGCACAGTACTGTAGTTGATTTGCTAAAACCGCTGGGTAAATTCTTAGAAAAGGAGGTGAAAAGGTAGAGGAAATGACAAATGACCCAGAGAGCCCTTAAAGACAGCTTTAAGGATGCTCTCCAAGATGTAGGCGTACATGTTTCCTTGTCAGCAGCCCAGAAAAGACTTCATGACCAGAACCTGAGAGAATTCACCACGAGACGCAAACCCCGGGTGAGCCTTAAAAACAGAAAGGCCAGGTCGCAGCTTGCAAAAACACAGCAAAAAAAAAAAGCTAAACTTGAGTTACTGAAAAAAAAAGTTCCACAATGAAATAAAAACCCTCCTTTTATATCTATATACTGAAGGCACAGCACACATCTGCGCTGAATAAGATTGACAGGCTTCTTCTCTAAACTGAAGTGAACCTCTCGCCCTGAGTGTGTGTGTAATGCGAGACAGGTCTCATGACAAGCACTAATAAGCCCAGACTCTTGACCCCGTGGCGGTTTAGCTGACACGAGGGAATGCACTGCGACACCGCTAACAACTCCTGCGACCCGTGTGGAGATGAGCATGCGTCACTTCAGGTAATGGCAGCAGGAAATGATTCGCATTCAGGCCGGTGCACTTAGACTGTGGTTTTACCTCAACATGGAGACATGTCAGAATATTGATCTTACTGATCTCCAGGAGAATTCTGATTGATTTTCAGATGTTTAATCAAAATATCCATTTAAAACAACATAAATACAACTGATGTTTACAGCTGCTTCCTTTTTTCTACCCATTCAGTCAGAAAGTTTATTATTTTGTTTGCACTACTTCAGCCATCCTTTTTTTCAAAATATAAAGAGGGGTAGTTAAAGATTTTCACACAAAACTGTAGGTTTCAACTTTTCCAGACTTAAAATCTGCATATTAATATCCCTAAACTTTAGACTGAAGCATGTTATACAGTACTTTTTTTCAGAGCAAGGTGCACTCACATAGTTGTGGTCCCAAATCCTTGACGTAAAACCCTTTTGAAAATTTGTGGACTACGCTTAAAAACTGGGTCAATGCCAGGAAACAAACCAATTTAAATGAATGTAACCCATGCCTGGTGCAACTTGCTAAGGGACATTTAACCAAATATTAGTGGATGTGTTTTGTATACTTTCGACCTTATGTAGATTAGAGAAAATCCAAAAATAATTTGTGCACCCAATTCTTGGTTTTTAAAACCTTCCTAATGTGTTAATAGTTGAGTCGCAAAAATGGAAGATAAAGCAGGGTAACCCTCAGTCCTTCAGTCAGATCTGTTGCTTTGTTTGTCGGGATTCAAAACACCAAGAGGGCAAAAATGCTCTGCTTGAAGCCTCACAGAAGGACTTAACCAGCGGGGTATGCAACTGTGGCGGTGTCCATTTTTTAAAAAATAGTGTATGGGTACATCCACAGCACACAGATTAGTTAGGTAGCAGTCAGCACAAATAAAGCACATTAAAGCCATATTATTTGTCAAATCATTAAATGTAACTTTGTGAACAAGTAAATGTTCCAATGCCACTAAAATGAGGCCCAGTTTATTAACTTGAATTACGCAAGGCAACACCAAGCAGAAACACTCCCAATATCCACAACTTTGAGCTTTGATACGGAGGAAGAGGAAAATAAACTCTTTTTCTGTTTAAAATCTGCTATGTAGTCTGTGGGGACTGTCATACTTTTGGAGCCAGAATCAAGTGTCCATTCAAGGAACTGCAGCTTTTTGGATTTAAAAAAAAAACAAAAACCTTGAAGCCCGATTGTCACACTGATGCAAATTCAGTCAAGTTTGCCTTTTACTGTACGACTGTGAAAACGGCTAAGTCCTGAGCAGACCTGCCCTCCTGCTTATGAAGAATATTCATTTTTTTGGAATTTTGTAGTGACTGTGTTAAATTGCTAAAGCAACAAGAAGAGTGCAGAAAAAGTAACTGCACCCAGAAAGGTTCCTTACACATTCGTGTCTGCTGGGTATTTAGCATAGTGTGTGCATGTGTGCTTGCATGTCTGTGTGCCGTCTCATATTACGGTCAACGTGACACCCAGCAGGAGTGACATCGGCTTTCTAGGAGTATCATCCGTCCAGTGGATAAGACGGGTTGTAGCCTCAGAACAAAAGACACACTCCCAGCTGCTTGCACTTAATCACTGTGTGTATGCACACACATACACATGAAGCATCACTACTGTACATGTGCTGATCCAGCTATGTTTATTGTTTTGCAGAGTGCACTGATACGACACTGACCACAGACAAGAGTGAGCGTAAGAATAAGAAAAACAATCTCATGTCACAGTAATGTTTATGTCTCATCAAAACGGTTAACAGGTGGAGTCTGAAGCTGGTCATTTACAGTTAATATGTATGGTACTGCAAAAACAGGGTGCAGCATCTACAGCTGAGTGATTATCTGAGTACTGATTAGACAAAATGTATTAAATGTATTGAATATGGGCCAACAACTCTCAGAAGCCTTGTACAATCCTATCTGATGTATGGCGTGTACCATAAAAATGTAAACCTGTCACTGGAGGCATTACAAGATCAGCTTTAAGATATTTGTGGCAAGTTAGTAGATGTGTTGCTCAACCACAAAACACACACACACACACACACACAAAAGGATTTAACTGAGCCACAATGATTGACACAGTTGGAGATAATGACAACTTTTGACACCTGGGTGTACCTTTTCCTTAGCACAGCGTCCTTAAAAAGGTATATTTACATGATACAATTATTTATATAGATGTTTTATAGTATTAAATATCCTTATCCTACATGCACAAAATGCAGTGTTGTACAGTACAGAGAAAGTTCTCTGATATTCATAAAAACCTTAATAATCTGCAAAAGGGCTGGTTTTAAATGTGTAGTTCATGTCTCACCCTTCTTTATTCTTTACTGAAAAAGAAATGACCACACAGGGAGAAGGCTTAAGCGAACAACTGGCCCTTTCAGAGTTACATTCTATCGAATAATTTCATCTCGTGATAACTAAATTCTTCATATCAAAAGCACCACTCAACTCATACCACTTAAGTATTTTGCTCATTCACCTTGCATAGTGTCTGTCTATTTTACATGTACTGTTCTTGGGCTGGTCAGCAGTAAAACGATTTCACAAAAAAAGTAGGAAATCAGCTTCCAGATTACAGCAACACAGCCTCACGTCAGCTAATCTCAGTGGGCTCCGTGAGGAATGATGTAAGTGTCGCAGATGGAAACAAACTGAGCGTATTGCACACGGGTCTTTATGAAAGGTACCTTAAGTCAGTCAGTGTATAACTTACAGTACTTAATGAGGGAACAGAAACGTCACCCCTTACTCTCAGTTATATCATTTTGGCTTACAGCTACTGTATGCAGAGCGTAAATGCAACAGTGTTGCAGCGATCATCACTCCATACAAACACTTACTGCATAAATTATTGCACCGCAAGTGCTGAAGTGTTTCCTGCACCAAAAGTTACACAGTAAATGAGATAAAGAAGTGAGCACTGGACAAACATCTGCTTGGCAAAAATCAGACATGGGGACTGTGTGGCCGGAAATCATATGGGCAAAGTTCAATTTACTATATTTCTATTTGTGTGTTCGGTCAGACGGAAGTCAACTGGGAACAGCCGGTTCTTCCTCAGCATGCAACTCTGGTTTCCACAGTGTGGTCAGTCTATTTGGGCCACTCCACTGTGGCAAAGAAGGGGTGGGACTTGATATCATCCACACCTCCCACACCTGCCCCCAGTCTCTCTGTTGGGTTGTACTGGAGCAGCTGCACAGGAGGACAAGACAGGACAAGCAAAACATATGAATCAAATTAATAACTGAAATGACACAAATCATATTATGAAAGTGTTTCTCAAGCAGTGAGTTAAAAACAGTCCATCTGGCAGTTTCACACTAATATAGCATATAAAAGTATATCACTGAATTGCATATATCAGGCAAGTCCAATAAACACAGTTTAAAAAGAGGACAGCATACAGTCTGTACATGCCATCACCTTCTAAGCACAGCCACACTGGATTACTGTTAGATTTGCGCTACATTAAGCAGAGAGAAATCCAGGCTAACCACATTAATATACATCTAAAGATTACCAGTTCTGAGGATTTACAATTAGCTTTAAGATATTAGCATGGTGCCAGTGGTGTTATTAAGGACATGTCGATCATAAGTAGTGTATGTTTATCTGCCATAATCTGTCTGACAAATACATAATGTATATTCCTAAACATTTAATAAAGTTACAGTGAGATTCGACTTTTATTTTCAAATTCAGAGACCTCATTGTTGAATCTTTGCAGCACTTTTCAGAGATTACCAACAATGACCGTACGCTTCTGGTGGAAATCCTCCCATTTTTTCCTCTATATTTGCTGCATACTAATCATTACTGTTTCTATAGAAAATTATTTACTGTTCTTTGTTTCCCCTGGGAAAACCCGTCCCAACATCCCTTTAGGAGACAGAAATCTAATTGTGTCTCTAACATATAAGTTACTAGTAGCACAGCAGATTCTCACCTGCTCCAGCAGAGATCTGGCCTCGTCCGAAACGGACTCGGGGATGTTGAGTGCTGTGTGACGACCAATTCCAGCTGGATGGCAGCGCAACAGAGACTGTACAGAGGGAAGGAGGAGTGGAAAGAAGGGAGACAGATAAGCATCATGTAAACACACTGAATATAAGGACACCCGCGGAGCACAAGTCAATGTTAAAGCCCCGGGACTGGACAAATAGGGAGGAGATCAGAGAGCCCGAGCACCTGAAACAACACTGATCACACCAACTGCAACAAGCTAATGACTTCACCACTGTTGCTCTTTCTTGGATCTGTCCCTGTGTGTGTCACACAGAGTGAAAGTCACAGAAAAAAACATTATTGTTTTTGGTTAGTTTGTTCTTCGTTTACACAGAGCAAGCTTAGTGGAAGGGACAGCAGCTCATCGCCGGGAAATATGAAACATCTTTATTTGTTTTGTGAGGTAAAACCTGACTAGGTCAAACTGTCAGTTCATTCAGAGGAAAATAAAGCAAAACTAATCCCGCAAGTGAGACAAAGTAAGCAGAAGATCTCCAAATGCTTTCCTAACCACAGAATATAGCCCTATTGCTGAAATAATTGACAATAATGACTGTAATCGCTAAATGTTGTAATAGCGCTTCTCTCAGTACATCTTCACTGACAGACAGGAAATGTTAGAACAAAGTGTGTGCAACAAGCAAAAGCCTTAAACTGTGTGTGTTTGTATGGGGGGGGAGGGGGGGCCCTGTGTGTGTGGTTTTTTCCATCAGTTAGGTTGGTTGGCGCTCTCTCGCTATCTCTCCTGATACGTGCTGCAGGAGTTCTGGCTGCGTTCCTAGCCGCAGTCAAGACTGCTCCAGGCAAGATCTTATCCTGCAAGGATCACGAGACACTATGTGTGCCTGTGTGTGTGTATCCTTGCCAGGACTGTACCAAGACATAATCATCAAAGGAGACATCTGTGTCACTGAGTTTTTTTTTTGTTTATTTATTTATTTTGTTTGTTTTGTTGTGTTTTTACCCAGGTAAGTAGCTGTGTATTGTTCAAAATAATGGCACTAACCTAACACCCTGACTCATGTTTGGGACACTAGAAAAAAAAAAAGCGCTGACAGCTGATATGAAAATATGCCCACTGGCAATCAGTTAGAATTTATTCAAATTTAATAGACAATGAAAAATTGAAGGGACGCTCCGCACCTGCACTGGGTGTTTGTGCTTGCAACCGTGTGTGAATTTGTCCTTCAAGAGAGAGGCAAGTTATAATTAGCATGTTTGTGTACATGTGTAACAAGTGAAAATGTATCTGTTGTCTTCAAAAACAAAAGGCTCTGAGAGTCTCCCCTTCCTCCCAAGCCTGTCTTAAAAGATGGTCCCCTCTGATCCTGGACCAGCCGAGCTGCAGCACCTTGAGAGCTGCCCTGGTCTTCACCTTCCACGGCGATCTAAGGTCGGTGTGCTCCAAGCCCAGCTCTGCTCTAGGAGCCAGCAAAGAGGCCCGGGGAGAGCTGACCCCATGGCCCAGCAGATGGAGCTCAGGCTGGGGGAGAAAGTCACACCGACACCCCTGGCACTCCCCGAGAACCAGAGTAAGAGACTGCAGCCAAGACGCACCTCACACAAACACGCACACACCAAAACAACAACCTCCACCTACTCAAACACATACAGACACGCGCACAGAATCACACACAACCTGGCACGACCATAAAGAGTGTGAGAGAGTTGAAAGCCAAGACACCTACAGACATCCCACAACACCTTCGCAACAAAGATAAAAAAACAAAAAAAAAAAACAGTTTTTGTACTTTTTGACTCACCATGCCTGTCAGCAGTTCAAATAGGATGGCGCCCAAACTCCACCAATCACATGATGCCGTCTCCTCACCAATACCTCCCACCTCTGAAACAAGAGCAAGAGAAGAGAGACAGAAATAATCAATAAATCAAAAAGCAGAGATATCATCTGTGTGTGATAATAAGAATAAACTAGTGACGAATGTGAAATCAGAAAATAATCAAACATGTAGAAGTGAAGTCACTGATCTTAAGCCTACAACTTTAATGATCTTGGTTTTAAGCCACTGTTCCTCAGTAACAATTTGGATTAATATTTCCCTCAATTGTTGCAATCAATTCAAAATGAGCACAAAAACGTGGCCACACACGCACACACAAAGTATGTCTCTCATAAAAGGGTGATTTGCATAATAAAAAGCAGTTAAATTGAGGAAACCGTCTGTGCTGCAACTTCACGCCATCTGCATGACCTGACCTCAAACACAAACACACATGCATACATTCATGCAACACACATGCACACATCAAGAAATATAAAGCAGGGACACTTGAGACAGAGAAAAAAAAAACAGTATAACATTTTTCTTTACACCCACATTTTTTTTTAGTTCAGCTCAGGGCTAAAACTAATGACATCAGCTCATTTGCAGAAAAAAATTCTTCATTCAATTAATTGCTCTGTAAAATGTCAGAAACTAGCAGGAAACTGTTTCCTATTTTACTTAAACCCAAAGTCATTTTGGGTTTTTTTCTTCTAATATAAAAGTCCCAATATCATTTCATCTGCTAAAAAACATGACAGAAACAACTATCAAAGGGCCATGTAGTTAAAGCCTTATCACAGATGATGACTGGCTAAGTTTATGCCTTATGGCTACAACTCACACTCAACAGTTTCACACACACAAACACAACATGTAGGGACTACAAACACCTCCCAAGTTAAACATCTTGTGGGAAGTTTGTTTGCTTCTCTATCCAATATAGCTCTAGCTCTCTATCCAAACAATCATGGCTATAAGTGTGATCTCAGCCTCAATCTGAGAGCCACCTTGATTTAGGGTTTCACAGTATGTGTCTAAGACACAGAGAACAAGAGTGACACTTGTTTGCAAAAGTCAAGCGTGTACAGCAGTTCCATTGGGTACCAGATGGCCTCTTTTGCCGCTTAGTGTCCCTCTCCTCTGCAGTCCAGAGGGAGGGGGTCTGGTCACCCACAGGGCCGGGACCCAGGGTCACGGCCGTGTGTGCCCAGGGACCAGGCTCCTCAGCTGGAGGAGCATATTAGACAAAGACCCCTCATCTCTTGGAGGCTGCTGGGAACTCCAGGGGCCTGTGCAGCTCTCTTGCAGCCAAGGTTAGAAAAGGCTATGATACGACTTGCATGTTTCATACACACACACATACACTCACAAACACATGCGCGCACACAGTCAACTGAGCAACCAGTCTTCAGGGCTCCCCAGGACTACTGTTTTGACAGCCAAGGAGAGAAGATTGTCATTGAACGGACCAGTGATACCTGTGTAGTTATGAGCTGGAGGGAAAATACTGGACACGCACACACACGCACACATCTCAGAGCAAGGTCGATGTCATCACAATGGATTAATGTCTAAGGAGCTGCAGGGAGAGTACAGTGAAGCTGGCTACACTTACCGCTCTGTCAGAGCGAGGCAGGAGAAAGGGAAATGCAGAAAGAGAGGAGAGGATGGGAGAATTAACTGCATCCACAGGCCATGGGTCACGAAAAGCCCACTGTTACAGTCTGTTACATGATGTGTAAATTTTCCAAATGGAACATACCTAAACTAAATTTGCATTGTATTTCTTCAATAACTCATAAAAAAAGAGAGAATTCTAAGACAAAAGGCTGCAATGTGACAACAATACACTTTGTTCACCTCATGGCCTCTTCTTCTTCCCTTTCCCCTCAACAATGAAGTTCCCTCCTACTTTGTATCTTAATCACACTCCATCTCCACCCTCCTGGGGGCCATAAGGAACTTTCTCTCTTCTCCTCTCGGTCTGACTTCCCTAAAAACCTAACCGACAGTCATTACCAAAAGAGGAAGTCAAGTATATGCAGGTAGGAAGTAAGGAAGGATTGATGTTTGATGTTCCAAGGCAAGGCGAGCATTGTGCGTAAAGGATCTCTCAACAAGGTAAAACAAAGAGATTTAGACAAGACGTCCAATGCATGAATATATATGAAAAGATTACAATATCAAAAGATAAGATGAAGCCACAGAGACAGGTTTTTTAAAGAATAAATGACGTAAGATCAAAATAAGCTAAAAGAGAACAGAAAAAATATATAGGGTAGTAAAGGATATGAATAAAATATGTGACTGAAAGAGTCCAGTTTTGCCCCGCACCGCGATGGTAAACACTCTTTTGGAAACTCCTAATCCCTTCTAAGTTGGTCCAAGCAAATAAAATCATAGCTCTTTGACTGATACCCCTAACAAGCAAACAAAGCAAGCATACCACATAATTTCTTTCGTGGAGGTAAAAAAGCAACATAAAGTAACGGCTGGTGTTGAGCCACCACCTGCAAAACTTTAATGCACAGTGAGGCTGAGTCTACAAATCGCATAAACTTTACTCTCATATAATTTAGTGTTTTGATGACACTAGTCCACAGTGTTGTCGAACATGTGGATCGCAGAGTCAAAGGATGAAGATCATCACTCCAAACAGCTTTGAAATGATTTGTAGTGAAGCTGAGAAAAAAAAACAGCTGAATTATTTGACACACGTGAAAATGTGAGAACTGAACTAATGGCCCTGTCATTCTGAATAAGGCCTCTGATCTGACTTCTCAGAGCAACATATTAAGATTTTGTCATGATGAGACAATCCAGAAGATATAATCTAGAAGTAACTGCTGGACAAATTTACAACTGTCTAAACGCAGCCCAGAGTTCATGTCCATATCAAGATTTCTGGCATATTTACAAGCAGAGTAAATCGATTCAAATACTAAA
Organism: Bujurquina vittata; assembly: GCA_015106715.1. Classification (NCBI taxonomy): domain Eukaryota; kingdom Metazoa; phylum Chordata; class Actinopteri; order Cichliformes; family Cichlidae; genus Bujurquina; species Bujurquina vittata. The sequence goes on along the minus strand of VUQK01018146.1, from coordinate 8,367 downwards.
GCAGAAGCACTGTAAGGCTTCAGGGTGCATGTTCTTTTTGTATAACCTTTCAAAATAATGAGATGCTGGCTTGGTGACAAAAGGAGAACTAAACTTTAACTTCAATCAGTTTACGCGTGGCTGAGCAGGTAAAAGGATTTCAAGAAAAAAAAAAACCAAACAAACAGTGGTTATGATGATCATGTCCTCAGGAACTGCCTTGTCACCTCAGAGAGGAAGAATATTTAATTTCCCTTTTCTTAGACATTGAAGACAATCAGTTTTGGCCGTGCTTCCTTCTCAACAGAACAATAAACAATTCCCATTTCTGGTCAAATTAGGTCGTGTTCTCACAAAGGCTTTTTTTTCTTATCAGGAACAAAACATTTGCCATCTGATGTTTATCAGTAATGAAAAAAATGGTGAGAAAATAAATAAGCAGAAGTGCTGGACAAACGGATTAATTACCCTGCTGCTGATGCATTTTCCAAGAACGCTCCTGTGTGTTTTTGGGTGTGAATGTGTGTTATTTAAAAACATGTTTCTCTCCTTCTGACACACACACACACACACACACACACACACACACACACACACACACACACAGTCACAGCAGGCTACGTGCATGCGTACTCAA
>VUQK01018143.1:2670-14450 GCA_015106715.1 Bujurquina vittata | reverse complement strand
CTGATCAAATGAGGAAAGAGCCTTAGGATGGAATTATCAATCCTTCTCTTCCACATTTTTGTGAGAAGCTCATGTCAGGTCTAGTACAAAGATTACACTGTAGGTGTGTTAGGGCCTGTCTATAAACAAGAACAGATCAAGGAAGTGTTACATTTCCTTGTAAGCAACCTGTCTGTATGTTCATGTGGTGTGCTCACACAGAAGAAGCCTGTGCTTCATAAATGGGTCAATACACAGATTAGCAAAGATCTGATTAGGACAGTAGGAGAGGACAGGAACACCCAACAGCAGAAGCACAAGAGCGACAAGGAGGGGGAGAACAAGTAGGAGCCTGGCACTAGGAAATGCCTGCAGGAGGAAAACATCAAGAGTAAAAATAACATGACGAAACCCACGATGGCCTGGGCAGGCAAGAGTTATGAATTAGGTGGACTACGGAAAGGGATAAGGAAAGAAGAAAAGGCAGTGAGTCTATGATACGGAGAGATAACATACGATTCCTGTTCTTCCAGACGACTGTACAATGTTTCCCTCTTTCTTCTAAAAAAGAAAAAAAAAGCAAATCAAAGCCTTCGGCTTAGTTAAGAGGAAATCACTGCTGGACAAAAAAAGGGTACTGGTTTAGAGAAAATCTGGGTAGGCTTATTACACCACAAGCATACCAATGAAGGTTTCTCTTCACACCAGGATACATCATCCAGCCATATAGATGTATTTAGAGCCTGGGATGAAGTAACTAACACCTCTAACAAAACACACAACATATGTAATCCCCATTTTTAATAGGCCAACTTTCCTGGAACAGTAACATCCTCTTTTCACAACTCATAAAAAAAGACAATGATCTAAAGCCAGCACAGTGTCGTGGGACAAACAATTACATTTCCTGTCTGTTACAAAAGTGTTCCATGCTGCCACCCCCCTCCCATCCTCCCACCATGCTGCAACCCCACTCTCTGCTCACATGCAGCTGAAAAAATAGTGTAGCTGCAACATCCCACAAACACAGCAGGGGGATATGGGTAGTGGAGCACTGTGTCATGTACCTTCCAGGGTTCACTGTCAAAGAGGTCTGAAACCAGTCTCAGTAATTTAATCAGATCTCTTGTTTCCTATTATCGTGCAGCCTTAAAAGTGGGGAACTAGAGTCCACGAAGCTTAGATGCAGAAAATGATTTTGAGGTAAATTGGGGAATGATCTAATGGGGGTACTTGAATGGATGACAATTTAATCATTTTTGCTTCTTCATCAATTTCAGGCTTTTTCCATAAGCAGTTATAATGTCGAAGTGAACAAACAGTGTATTTTAGTGGCAAACAATAAGACAATCTCAGACTGCAATGTTGCTTTTAAAGGGAAAACTGCTGAAACTTACTTCCTGTCTGGACTACCATCCTCATGAGGTCTGCTTCTTTCAGAGAAATAAACCTCCTTTTTAACATCCAAAATGAACAGATGGCAGGAGCTAATTTATCACTGTTGGCCTAGATATCGCGAGTAATAATTTTACACACAAGTCAAATTTCAAATTATAGGTTATTAGCCTACTCTATTAGGTTATTCAGATTACAGAGTTGAAACAAGCTTGAAAATAAAGGTAAAATGTAAAAACAATAATATAATAATAATCATCAATAATTCTGTAGAGTCTGACAAAACCACAATATAATAGAAAGCTAAAGAAAGGTGAGGTCAAACAGCATCAATGAGTTGGAACTTGATCAGATGTCTAAAGCTAAATCAACAGCAGAGTGAAATCTCAGATTATCCAGGCTATCTGTGCCCAGAAACACACAACATCACAATTTTACTATTTTAAAAAGGTAGCACTACAATCCCACTGTGTACACAGAAAGCCAAAGTCTGGCAAAAGCCCAAGCTGCTAGCACCTACACAACAAACAGGCCTTTTGAAACCTTGGTTCAAACCCCAGCAGCAGTTTCTCTGTCAGAGTTTTCCTGTAGAAATCAGGCTTGTTGTTTGCCACTTCCCTCATTAACTAAATCAAATGCATATTGTTAAATGACCTTTGTTACATCAGTTGTTACACTTGTTACTGTTGCATCACCCAGACTTATGCAGCAGCCACACAAGGCAAATATTTTCTGAGACATGACTAACCCTTACCACTAATGTGAATCCAGAATTTAACATAAATGATGGATTTGAGTTAACAAAACAAATTTCAATTATAGCTAATAAATGAGTGAATGATGGCCCTAATCTTCTGACTTTCTATGAATCCTATTAAGTTAGAATTAAAGCTTTGTTGCTGGATTGGTCCAATCAAGCGGACCGGTGTGGTCTTATTACCTGTCGGAGTCAGTCACTAGAGCGAGGCGCCCATAGTCCCATGCCACTTTTCGTAAGATTGAGAACACAAACAGAAGACCCTAGAAAAGCAGACAAGATAAACAAAACAGGTCAACACTTTCAGTACCTTTATTTACATTAGAGGGACCTACTAAGCAAAAGTTATGCAAGTGTTCTGGGTGTTTATAGTTTAAAACACCCTCCTGGAAGGATTTTTTTTCCTCAGTTCTGAGAATTGTGAGGATGGCACAACATTAAAAGGGCTCACATGTCACATGTATGAGAATAGCTTGATGACTTATGCAAAAAGGTGCTCATAAGTAGTAAATAGTAAAACAGTAAATAGTAAATAGTTCATATGACTGACAGAAGTACTCACCAAGAAGCACATAAAGTCAAGGGCGAGGACAGTAGGCACCCCACCAAAGGGCAAGCCCTGGAGTACTGTACTCCTAATTCGAGCTGAGTAACAATAATCCTTGGTTCCATTGGGCTGCTGTGTTGGCGACAGTGACGTGCAGCTGACGCTCACCCCCCAGACGGCTATTATTAAAATCAATACTTTCTGCATCACTGCAGCATGACAAGAACCTGTACAAAAAAAAACAAAACATTTTTTTTTAAATTACATATACTGGAATTGTTGCACACACTGTGTGTATGACAGTTAACTTCAGAAGAGTACCAGAAATGGAAAGGAGACAACCAGAAAGGCAGCATCATACAAGACAATGAAATAAAATGTTTTACTTGCTGATATTTCTGTCTCGTCATTGGTCACATGCTGACACTGTCACTTTTGACTACACACATCTGAAATGCTGGATCTAAAGAACCATACACTTTCTGGACCCTGTTTAGAGCCCCTGTGTGTGTGTTAATGACATATATTCAACTGTGTACTGAATTGAGGAAAAACAACTGTGGTAAAAATACAAATGTATACTCTACACATCTTGGCAGTCAGCTACAAAATAGATATGAAGTGCACAAGCAGTGTAGTACAAATGTCCAGTCAGGCTTTATGGCCTATTGGTATAAGCATAACAGTGAAACTTTCTCTAATGCATTTCAGAAAGAAACAATCAGGTGACTTAAGACGATGCTTAAAGACTAATGATGAAAAACACTGACAAAAATTAAGTGTAAGAGTTGTAATAAATTAATAAAGACATGCATTCTTGTAACTTTCTTACCCAAACAAAAAAGCAAGAGACCTAATGATTTCTGCATTTTACTGCAAACATTAGGATTCAAAGTGAGTTTAAGTTTTGTTTCCTCCTGATCTGGCACACAGACATGAAAGCTTCTCCAGAATTCCTGATGTGAACATTTACTGAACCAGACAAGGATGGTGTTGGACTGGGAATAAATGTAAATTACCATTAAATTATGCATCAAATATTAGGCACAGAGCAAAAGTATTGCCTAGATAAAACACTATTCCATCCATTCAATGATTTTATCCTCTCATGACACTTTTACATAAGGAACCCCTGGACCTAACAAACTCTAGAGTTGCCCTATAATTGAAAAAAATTACAGCAGGCTGTCTGGCAGATGCAATGCTAATTAAAAGGCTAGCACATTTAGAAGATTATTTCACACATACTAACGACAAGGCTGTTCTGGCAAGAGCTGGAGAGCGCATTTTCACTGTTGAACTGATATAGTTGTGCCCTTCTGCCCACTATTATCAGCAGCAACCACAATGCTGCTCATCTGCCCTAACACTAAGTCATTTATCCGCTCCCTGGAATGCTGTGACTTCACTCAAGAGGGACGTAGCTGGAGCTGAACAATAAGCCGATAGACACCGTGGAGTTCAACTGGACTGGTCTCAACCCAGTGAGGACACAACGCACATGCCCCTGTGCCTTCAGCAATGCTGAACCACAGCAACGCTAACTGTTCAACATTTAGAAGAACATACTGTAACACCTCGAGGTATACACTATCTATTATTTATGATAAAAAGCCCATGCAGTTGAGAACTGAATCAAAAGTTGCAAAAGATCTAAAAAGTAGACAGTTTTTAATACAATTTTGAAAAATAAATAGAGAGAAAATTTATACACTGCAGTAGTAATCTGCTAAAAAAAATGTTTTTATTCTTATAATTAATTAGAGTTTAAAGGTCCCCTGCAAAAAAATATGCAGCATAATTTTGTTTTTAAAAAGGTATTACAACACTAGCACTTTTCTAGCCTTACTGATAGCTCAAAGCACTTTACACACAACAGCGTTAAATTATTATTTCCACCAAGGAGGTTGTTTTTGGTAGCATTTATGTGCATGTGTGCCATTCTTCACACAACAGCTCAAAAACTTTAGAATGAATTCTGATAAAACTTTGCAGAAGTGTTGAGTGCAGTCATGTTTGCGGTCACAATCTATGAAAAAATTGGCTTGCATCCACCAAGGTCTTCAAGGTCTTCAAGGTCAACTTAATGATTTATTGGTAGAAAAATGATGACAAATTATTCTCACTAGTGTGGTGTGTATTGTCAAAATATAGAAAATACTCCATACAGATTTAAAATATCATTGCACATTTGACCTCTGACCGCTCTTTCAAGGTCATTAGGCTGATTTGAAAGTCAAATTGACGATAATGGAACATACAGCTATTTAAAACTATGTTTCTCGCTGTCACTGTTTGTATTGACAATAAAGGCATATAAGGAATGATATATGGGGATTATTTTTAAAACTATGCTTAAAACTCTACTGCCTTTGTCTGTATTGGCAACATTTAGGAAATTTTACTGGTTATGGGGATTCAAAATATCAGATTATAGTTTGAAATCCAACATGTCGTGTTGGACCACTGATCTAACTTTTACATTTTCCAGTTGTTATATCTTTAAAGTATTGTCGAGAAAAAGAATGAATCCACATAAATAAAAAAATTATTAAACTCAAAATTATGTCAAATATATTGAAATGGGTTTAAACAGGGCAAATAACCAAAGCCTGCACTTTACACTTCTTTTACTGCACTACAAACTTCTTAAAAGTACATTTAGAAAGAAAAACAAAAACAAACTGAATATATACAAAATACAAAACAATTTCCTTAAAAGTAAACCATGCTCAGAGAGCGAGCTGGCTTGGTGGAGGTTACTCTCAGAGTACTTCTTGTGCTGATATTTTTCTCACTACTACGGTCTTAATTTTTTCCTTAATCATTTATCTGCATTTGAATCACAGTACGCTGTTTGTAAATATAACTACATTTTTATTCAGTATTTCTCACTAAACTGTCCCTGCATTAACTTTCTCATAGAACATTTTTAAGCAAATTTTTAAAAAACATTTTCAAAACCAGGATTAGATCTATATACGTGTTTGAAGTGTATTTCTACATTCCCTTAAGTTAAAAGTAAAAAAGAAATACTAACATGGCAACATATACACATTTAATGTACTGCATGTAGGAATAGGAATGTGAAGCAGTTGTATGATTTTTAATTGCCATTGTAAATGGTAAATGGACTAGCTCTTATATAGCACTTTTCTACTCTGTCTGAGCACTCAAAGCACTTATACAGCATGTTTACATTCACCCATTGACACCTACTCATACAAGCACTTCCATGTGTAACTAAGCTAAGTGCTTAATGTCTAACATTCACACGCATTCACACTCCAACGCTTGCGTCGGAGAGCAACTCGGGGTTCAGTATCTTGCCCAAGGATACTTTGGCATGCAGCCCGGAGCAGCCAGGAATCAAACCTTCCGATCAGGAGGTGACCTGCTCTACCTCTTGAGCTACAGCCACCCCTACACCGCCATTGTGTAACTACCTTGTGATGGATTTTTTTGATGGCTATAACAACTGTGACTGATATGTATGTGGAGAATCTTCCAAGCAAATCCAATAGGATGTGGCGTTTACATGTATTCCACAACTTTCTTGCCTGTGTGTTTTTCTTCAGCTCCCCTACATTATAAACTGTGCACAAAATTAGCTAATGTCAGCTTAGAAATGGAGTCTGTATACATCAACAAAGTGAAATGTTCACTTAAGGACCAGTAGCATAAGTAATAAAGGGTTGCTGATATGCAGAGAATATACAGCATGTACATTTCCTAAAATGTTAATGCCGGGTTACCTTTTATTTCATGAAATCTAAAGCAAAATTAAAAAACTAATTGTGTATTGCAAATCCAACATATCAGTGCTTAGTAACCTAAGCCATTTAACAATCTCCTACTGAGTTAGGAATTTCCACTTACTCATCCTTACAGATCACTTCAAGTCATAAAATAGCTTCAGTTTATGTTTAATAGTTCATGGAAACTTTTATAGTCTCGCCCTACCTATAAGCCACACAACACAGCAGAATATGTCCACATGAATAACAATAGGTACAGTGGCGTTTTCATCAAATGCCATTTCCTTTTCTCTCCAAATAGGGCACAATTATTACTTATCTGTATACAGCACTTATTTCCAGATCATCCTGTGTTGTTTACAGACGTGTAGTTTTTCCCCTACAGGCATGTTTTTTTTTGACTGCTCTGTTAGTGCAGATAATATTTCCTCCATATGAAAGATTCAAACAAAGCAACTTTTCTTTTGTACCAAAACTTGTGACAGCAATCAATTATAAAACGGGTTTTTTGTATGTATAAATTTCGGTCAAATAAGGAAACAATGTATGTTGTCACCTCAAATGCCCATTCCAAGTCAGAATCAACCATGATACAGTTTAAGCAGAAGGTTAACTGTCTGAACGAATGATATATAAACTGTAATCAAGATGATGTGCAATAACCTCACATTTAATCCAAAATTACTGTTTCTTTGCTGTTGCTGTTTTTTTTTTAAATTATAACACTTGGAATATGCTTGTGATATAAGAAGCAACTGATGGTTTAGCTTTCAATATGTCTTTCATTCTGAATAACACCAATGAAAACTTGGCATGAATACACCCTGATGAAAACATGTGTGCTGCATTATTAATTACATTTAATTCTATAATCAACCTGATTTGTCTATTACTTTATTATTGCAGCAAACATCAAATCCAAAGACTTGTGTTGATTTTATACATTACCATTTGAATAGCTCAAAAATTTGAACAGCACCATCACTGTGTGATTATGGCATGAGTCAGCATTGCATAAATACTGTAGCACCTTTCCACCTGACGCCAGTTGTCATGGTACCATCAGGCTCTGTCTAACTACAAATAAATACAAAGGGGGGTGAAGGTAGTGGGAGAGAAAACCCTAAGCTTTTCCATTTGAAGCTCAAATGAAAACTGACCCTAGCCCGCGTCAACTGTTTGCAGCAGTGCTTTGTTAAATTCCCTGTGATACTATAAATATCTAATAAGTCAGAAATAACCACAGCAAAATATCTACCATGACAAATGAGATGAAAAGTCAGAGTCTCTTACTCAATTTGATTGTTGTTTTTGCTGGGTTTTTTTTAAAGTCTAACTTCATGTTAATGCATGAAGAGATGTTGCAAACCTCAAAATCTTTCCATCTACAATTAGCAACAGCAAATATAACCATTCAGTAACCAAATGCGAGCCATTACTTCTTTAACCATCCTGGTGAACAGGCGTTTTTCAGTGCTTTAAAAAATTGGGTGAGGTCATAGATTTAGCAGCTGTTAAGCAACACTTATTTACTTACTAATAACTAAATGTAAGAAACTAGTTTTGCTCTTTCACAATGTTGCTTATAACATCAGATAAATCAAGCAGAAAACTAGAAAACTGTTACTATAGGAAAAACAAGTCTACATAAGCTGTACTTCCACAGACATGTCACCAAAAAAAACTTTTTTTGGGGGGGGGGTGTCTCAAAGCAGCCACTTTGTGAGTTCTAAATTCTCTTCCTGACACATATAACACCAACACTGAGTGTATGCAATACTTCTATGTGTCATCCTGAGTCTCTGCCATCAACGTCCAAACACTTTGTGATAAACCTATCAGCAAGGTGAAACTAAGAAACAAAGAATCAGTGCACACCCTGTAAGGAAATTGCCAAATACACCAGGCAGAAATAACATTTCTACATACAACTTTTCATTTGTTGACTCTGTTTTTGAAGCCATTAGGCCCTTTGTTTTCCTTGCAATCAAAAACCTCATTTATATTTTAATGACTTTGCATTCTGCTCCAGTTTTCCAACAATGTTGATGGTGAATAATGTAGATTTGCACTTATTTTAATTGTTAGCCAGTAAATCATTGACAAATGCATAAAGCCTGAGTTTTAGAACAGACTTTGATAATGTCAGGCTGGTTTCATAATCTCCTCAAGTATCAAGTCAAATTAAAACCACACTGAAAAAAATACATAAGTGATATTAGGGAACAATACATGTTGAAATTCAAATAAAATCTCCTATAATACTGACATTCATTAAGTCAAATACAAATCTGTATTTGCTGGTCAAAACTCTTTACCGTGACTTACAAATTCACCAACAAAGATAAGATCACATACTAACATTAACATTAGCTGTTACAGTTGATGCATATTACTAAAGACTATTACATAGTACAACACGGGGTCTTAGAGTTGGATAAATCCAATGAACTAGATTTTAAAAGTAATCCAGTTACTGTAATTGAATTCTACCTTTTAAAAAAAGGAGGAGCCACTCCACTGAATTTATTTAAACTAATAGGACTACAATCAGCTGTAACTACTCATCTTACCAGTTTTCTAAATTTGTAATGTTCTGCATAGTTGTGTGGTGGTAGTGAGGTTTAGTGCAAAGGTAAGGTTATCTATTTCAGTGTCATTATTAATTCAAGGCTGGGCAGCTGGTTGTAATTTAAGGCATGACTTTGAATTCAGACTAAACTTTGCTTTTATAGAAGCAATTACTACCAAACTTTCATTCAAAATGGTCAGCAGTTGTTATCAAATCATTTAGAAAGGACAAAAACTTGTGGGCCCCTTTGTTTTGCAGCTTTTATTAAAACGGTATAAGCAGTGCGTCAAACTGATACTACTTCTTGGAAGGTTTTTCCCATCTATGCTTATTCATGCTACTGCACCACGCTATGAGCAAACACTAAGCCTGGGAGCTGCCTATGCTTTCCCCTTTACAGGCTACGCACAAATAAAGCATTTAGTTTAATAATAACCAAGCTACGACAAGCCACCAAAAAATGTCAGAAAAGCCAGCACACTTTAGCCTTTTACTATGATGCGATTCTCTCAACACAGTAAAACACTCTGGTAGATAGCTGAGAAATGATAGGAATGACTGATTTTTCGCTGATTAGCTAAAGTCATGGCAATATACTGGATTTAAACAAGGAGCTTAATGGCACGACTGAAAGTTAAAGCTTCATTGTCTACTGCGTCCATGCACAAGCAGTCTTCTCAGTATCCACGCAATAATTAGTCGCTCGAAGTATACTGAGTTTACATGACAAACACGCTGGCATCTTTCCATTGATCCACCCCATCATGGTAAAAGGAAAAAATATAAGCGGAATGTCTGAGTTGAGCAGCAGGCTTATTCTTGGAGTAGACCTGAACTGGCCATTTGCAATAAAACCTAACTTAAAGTTACTTTATCGTCCAGAATAATAATAACTTTCAACAAGATTAATTTTGTCTCATAACTTTCATGACCTGTGTAAACAACTAGCTCAGTTAGCCTGACGCTAATAGTAACGCCGGGATGTTTACTCTCTTATTGTTTGACAGGCGCTTACGACAGGTTGTCGCCACTGTAAAGGACAAACTGAATTATGTTTTGCTGTGAGACACTGGTAAAATATGAAGTTAGCTGGTAAGAAAACCGGCTTACCTTGATATGCTACGAAGCAGGGAAAGAAACTTTAACAAATCGCTAAGGAGAGCTAGCCGTCAACTCAGCTAACGTAGTCCCCCGCTGTAGCAAATAACAGACGGAGCGTGTCCAACACCTACAGACTGTCAGCTGATTTAAATCCACTGGCCGTGTGTCCGCCAATGAGCAGCTAAGCATCAGCTAACAACGATCAGCTCAAAGAAGTACGTCGAAGTTTCGAGTTAGCTGTCAGTAAGAACACAAACGCCGATGTTGCCGTCTGGGAGCCGGTTGAACAACTACCGCTCAGTTTACTTCTTGTTCCTCTTCGAGTTTTACTAGCGATTGGCAAACCAGCTTAGAGGTGCATTACCGCCACCTGGACTGTAGTGTGTCTCGGGAAGACAGCCCGGTTTACAGCGCAGCTGACGCAGAAGTAGATGACGCAGAACAACGGCTAGACAAGCTCAGGGTTTTTGCTTTTAATTTCTTTTATTTTTACGGAATGTACTACAGCTTGTACGAATATGAAACGGGTGACAGTAATACGTATAAAAAAAAATAATATATATAATAATAATAATGATAATAATTAAAGCACGTCGCGTGTTGATGACGCCATACTTTTGACATTGGCATGGAGCGTAGTAGATTATAGGTAAAGATTAGCGACACATTTGTTTTAAACTTATACCTTGACTCCTATGTAGCTGTTATTGTATTTGTGATGTTATTTGGTGCAAGGACTATAAACCAAGAAGGATTCGACTCTCCTATAAGCACCTTTTTCGCTTCCATGTGATTGTTAGCTAATGCCTTTAGCTTCCTAGTTGCTAACTATAAAATCGTCTCTCTGCTCAGCGGTCTCAGGATTTGGTGTAGTTATGGCTTTTCCGTGGCTTTCAAGATCTCTTTCTGGGCTTCTCGTGGAGACGGCGTCCATAAATCGTCAGAGGAATTTCAGGTAAAAACTAAATTCTTCCAAAGCTTAGAGTATATCGTTCCGCTAAACAATTCGAAAGAGCCTCCGATCAGAAACAACCAGATTTTATTGAGTAACATGCGTGTGTGCTTTTTTTGACACTACAGTGCTGTTTTTATATTCATATATTCAAACTGTGTTTACTGTAAATCTGCGCTTTATGACGTGGATGTGTCTACAAGCCTTAATTTTAATACCCATTTTGAGGCATTGGGCGTCCAGTCCCGTGTGATGTGGAAGCCTGAATGAAGTTTTCAATAGTAAATGCCTGTAGTCATCAGTATTTAAGCCGTAGAGCTCAGTTATTTTCAGACATGCGAAAATGAAAAGAGGATGTGGGTCTTTTTAATTGAAGGGGAAAATCCTTCCATGCATGAATATTTTTCCCTATTTTTCTCAAGTCACATGCATGCAGTTACAGTTTTCTTGAGATATGTCAGATCTGGTATCATAGGATAAGCAGCTAAGCTCTTTCACTTCCAGCAGGGGAGCGTCCCTTAGTATCAGTGTCCTGTTATACAGTTGAATTTTCTGATTCAATTATCCTGTGCAGTTTGTGCCCCTAAATGACCCCCCCCCCCCCCCCCCCCCCCCCCTCCTCTTTTTTTTTTTTTTTTTTTTATTTTTTTTTTTTTTGTGCGCGGCATAAAAAAAAAAAGATATTTATTATGTGTGGGGGGCCCACGACAAAAATTGCC